>PVKU01006475.1:0-103133 GCA_004027475.1 Anoura caudifer
TTGTAACAGATTCCAACTTCAGATACCTTAAATTGTAGTATACTGTTTTAAAGTACTAGAATTTACAAGATGGAAGAGTGATTAGATATTTTGATACTATTCTGTCAACTTTTTAGCATAAAGTCAGAATAGAAGAAAGGTGGAGAGACCCTTGGGAAAAGCAGTAGTCGGGGCCATTGGTAATTGCCACACTGCCTTCAGCTGCCCGCGGGGCTGCTGTGAACTGAGGAGGCGGAGCTGGACTTTGTTAAGGCTAGGACTGGGACGGTCTTTCACGTAGTCTCCATGTGTCTCCTCAAGGGTCAGGACACAGAGGACAATACCAGTGAGACATGATAAAATTAGAAAAAGTGTCTTAGACAAATATATCCATTGATCAATAGTTGCTTAGTTCTAATTTTAATCAGAAAGTGTTTGTCATCAAGTACTGTGCTCATGAGTCCACTTTCTAGTAATAAGAATGTCAATAATGCTCTTTTGCAGCAAAGACAGGTAATGCAAACCTAGAATGCACTGAAAAAATAAAATAAATTGTAATGTTTTAAAATTATGTCAAAAGAAGAGCAGCCAGACTGATAAAATACATCGGGATACCACAATGACCATCTCTGCAAAGCTTTCTTAGACCTGGGCAGACAGGTGCTCCCCAACTGCACTGAAGTGCCATATGTAAGTAGTTACAAAGTGTGTGTGTGTGTGTGTGTGTAGCAGAGTCTAAAGGATTTCCATGGTTTAAATCTTAGTTACTGAGTGTTACCTATATGCCAGGCACCAAGAATTTATTGTGTTTTATTTCATTTTACAACAACTCACTCATACAAACACCAAAATGAGTTGGACATTACAATTCGCATTGAAGACATGAAGAAAAACTGAAATATTTGTCCAAATTTGGCAACTTCATAAAAGAAAAAAAAAAAAAAACACAGTTCGTGAGAGGCGGGGCTGGACCGGAGCTTGCATCTGTAACCACGATGCCCCAGTGCTGGCGGGAGGTTCCTGCACTTGGCTCAGTTTCCTTCAAACTACAAAGTCCTGTGAGTTGACTACATGGTACTTACTTTTTTCCATTCATGTTTGATTTGAAGAAAATCACACCATGTGTCTTTCAAAAGAACTTTCTAAACTGAAATCTGTCCATGGTCATTTTTTATTTTAAACACTATGTTCCAGTAATTGAAAAAATGTAAAGAGACAAGATAAAAACATGCTTTTAAAAGAGAGCAGTAGGTCTTTGTTATAAGGAACGTATCACTTCAGCATTGGGAATAGAAGATGATCCAGACTTCTCCCTCCACGGAACTGGAAAACACATCTGATGTCCAAAGGGTTACCTTCCGACAACCTTGTGTACATGTCTAACAACCACAGCATAACTTCCAGTTAACTTGGAAAATGCACTTGGGTAATTGACATTAATGATAGACCGACAAATGTAAAGTATTTAAAAGAACAAACCAAAACTATTTATTCATTAACTTGGCTTATAAACATGCCATCCACATACTGGAAGAGCTAATAATCACTCTCTAATTGTGCTAATTATGTAATGACAATGTTGTAAATGTTTGTTTATATTATGTTAGATTTCTCTGACTCATCTTATCATTAGTCAGACTTTGGACTTCTGCCATTGTGTGCTCATGTATATACTGGTACATGGCAAATGTTTATTTTTAAAACTGGTTGTTAATGTGCTACTAGTATTCAAATCAGAAACTTACCACATCCTTAGGAGGAAGTTCTGCTTTCTTCTTCATCTTTTTACCCATTCTGGGAAAAGATGCAATAAATGGTTGAAGTGTCATTTATACATTATATATGTACAAATTCCTCAGTTACTTATGTCCTTAGGAAGTTTATTTCCTTTAAATTTTACCTAAAAAAGACGATGTGATACATGCAGAAATTACTGCACATGTACAAATATGTTACCTACCTCCCTATCAAAATCATAATTTTAATGTAACTGATTGATAAGATCATTGGGCATTAGTCCTGGCTTCCAGTTTAGAAAGGAAGAGAATATATTAGTGACATAACTTTTACTTTTTCATTTACCATGCTGATAGCTCATTTATGTAGGGCTTGGGAGATGAAGTCCAAGTTACTTTTGAGAGATGCAAGAATGTTTTGTCGCAAAGAGAGGGAATTTTTGTCTTCTTTCTTGCATTGAGCTATCCCAAGCACCTAGAAGAGTGTCTGGTGCATAGTAGACATTCAGCATTCATAAAACTAGTTAACTCTGCTTTTCCTGGGAGTAAGGATTTTGTGAATTATACCAAATATCTACCAACCCCAGATGAACATTTGTGTCATTTTCCTAGATAACAAAGTTTTCTCTAACATAATCTATAGCTTAATAAAAAGTAATTAAGAGCACAATGAAATGCACTCTTGGGAAATCACAATTACTCCTTGCAAGACCCTTTTCTACCTGCCCTCATGTGTCCATGCCTGTGTGGAAAAAAGCCAAAGAAATAGTAGACATAGTTGATATTCCACAGAGGAGTAGCTGCACCTGGGTATAGGAAATGTTCCAAGATGTCAGTGATTGTTAGAATAACACTAGAAATCTTCCAAATTTTCTCCAGAGAGAATGTGTGAGATTGCATTTGGCATTAGGCAATCTCTGATGTTACTTTCTAGTTTTGAGGAAATTACTACAGTCTCAAGAGAAATCCTGAGAAAAAGAAAATCCCTGGAGAGAATGTCCAGTGCTGGGGTCAGTCCAGATGACTTGCCAGGGGAGAAGAGCAGCTCCCGGCATGAGAGACACTGACCAGAACTTATCACTTATGTTAAAAAGCCACATGTTCACAGAAACGCACAGGGGCTTCTGAAAGACATCTACTCCAGGTCCCTAACTTCAGGTCACATAACTTTCAAGACCTTTGATGGCCTGGGCAAGCTTACTCTGTGATGCACTACCTCACACTGTATCCAATGTATTAAAAAGTCAAAATGTACCCACATCCCCCATTATATATAATTTTCATCATAAATGGTTTTAAAATATTATAGTTGAAACCTCTCAACAATTAGTTTGTACATCTGGAAACTCTTGCAAAATGAGAAAGTTATTTTCAAATGTAATCTAATTTTAATATTAATGTAAAAAATTTACATTAATTTTCCCATCTTCATATTTTAGTCATTTTTTCCAAGTCTCACACATTTTTCACAGGTGCTTAAAAAGCACACCAGCCATAGACATTGTGCCCATGATATATCAAGCAAACAGAAACTATTTTGGAAAATACATCTGATATCCAAAGACAAATGAAAGTCTATCCCATGATTAACCCCTAGAAAAAGGAGATTTCATAGTTCTTAATAACCAATTCTGAAATACAGCAGTCTTAAATTTAACAAAAGAACTCCTTGTGGATATTTGGGAAGCAATTAAATTACACCTACATCAAGTTGCTTCAAGTCACCTGATTTTCATTCAGGAAACTATACTATTTCAGCACAGTGGTTGTGAGTAACTGCACATTGAAGCGTGCAGAGGTTGGAAGGGTCTAAACATACAGGATGGCAGTGGTGCAGCTGGTCCTACGCTCTGCTGTGAAGCAGGAAGCCTTCAGTTTGTGTCTTAATCACCACATTGGGTGTGATTGTTAGTGGGGGAGGAAGTATACAGCTGGCACAGGCCAGGGACAAGGAGCCTTCGAGATGACCCTAATGTTTTAAAAAAATTGTAAACTCATTTCACTTAAAATAAACATGAGACAATTAAGTTACCTTATATTAATTTATTCTTTGAAGATTTTCCTTTAATGCTACAGAGATGTTGAATTAAGAAAATAAGTCCCTTTGACTTTCCGAAGCAAACAACACCTGTTTCCCCTATTTTACCACCTGTCTTGATATCTTTTATTGCACTAAAATATACATAAAATTTACCATTTTAACCATTTTTAAGTGTACCACTTTATACAGGTAATACACTTCACTATAGAGAATTTGCAAGAGCACATGAAATAAAACAAAAATCACTCAGAAATAAGCTCTGGGAGAAAACAGTATTTTGATACCGTTCCTTTTGTGTGTGTGTTTTCTACAGTGATTTTTACCATCCTCCCTGGATTTCTATTCCCTATTCTCGACTTCCCTTCCTGGGACCATTTTCTAGCAAAGTTTTAAATTAATGAACAGGTTTTAAAATTCCAGTCTCCATTTATTGCTCCAGTCATCTCCAATGGATCAGCATACGATGTCATTTAAAACGATATTTAAAATCCATTGTGTATCCAGCCAGTTTCCAATTGTTAAGCATTTGTTTCCAGTTTTATGGAATAATGGACAAGGCAACAAGGAACTTTAGGCATAAATGAGTGAATCCTTAGGCATAAAATCTTCATCCACATTCTCAATTGTTTCCTTAGGATAAATCCCAAGCTGCAGAATAACTAAATGAAAAGGTATGAACCTCATCGCATTGGGAATGAAAACAAGTCAGCTTTAAACTTGCAGCTTCTTGACTGTTGAAGAGGAAGCACATTTTTTTACATGTGTTTTTTGATTATTAGTATTTCTCCTTCGTGAACATTCAGCCTCGGCGATCTTTAAATATTTGCTAACGGGGAGATTTATTTTGAGAAGACTTACAGGGGAGGAGGAGCGCTAGAGCAGAGCCACTTCCTGAGTCAAGGAATCTGAACCCCTCACCGCTCTTCTCGGGGTCTCAGTCATGCTGCCTGTGACCTGGGAGCTGACCTGGCAGCTTACGAAACCCACCCCTCCCCAGCCTGAGAGAGGTGACCATTAGCTGCCCCTGATGCCCCCACCCGCGCGGCACCTCCTCCGTCCCCAAGTTTAGCTGGGACCTCTGCCCTGGGCCTCTCCACCCCGCGGGGCAGCGGTGCAGCCGCCCACCTGCCTTTCCCGGCCGGGAGCTCCAGCCGAGCTGCGGCTCCAAGGATCTAACCAACAGCAACCGCAGCGGAGGCCGGAGCCTGCGCGCCTCTCCTGGTCCAGCCACGGTCCCGGGTTGCTAGGCGACACGGTCGCGCCCGTGCGCCACGGGAACGCGCCTCGGCCCGGGAAGCGCGCACCCGGCGGTCCCGCGCGCTCATTGTCCCGCCGGGACCGCGGTCGCTACCCCCGTTATCCTTAGGTTACCAAGAGTCCCTTGAACTGGGGCAGGATAGACACTGGAATCCTTCTCTTCCGAGCCGCTGAGGTCCAGCCCAGGTGAAAAGTGGAAACCAGGAAGCGGTGCAGGTCGGACTCCGGCCGGAGGGCTGGCTCTGGACTCCCAGACGCCGAGATGCTCGGCGCGCTCCCCACGGCGGACCCCGGTCAGGGTCTCGGTGCAGACAGCTCCCACCCCACGCGCTGCCGGGACTTCGCTCAGCTGCCGGGATTCCGCTCAGCTGCAGACGTGCGTTGCCCACCTTTCCTGGATACTAGGTTATCCATTCTTTTCCCACCGAATTTATCCCTTCCGTTCCAAACTTCCCCTTCTTCCCTCGTTTCTTTCCTTTTTCTGCCATTCTTCCCAAAAGCCTTGAACCTCAGGTTCCCTTCCTCCTCCAGAACTCCAATCAACGCTGGAGTCAGTTGGTCATCAATATTTTGCCCTCTGTTTTGCACCCTGTGATATATACTTTCTGTCACCCCAATCCAGGGCCTCTTAACTAACGATACGATTTCTCTCTGCTTCCAGTTCTTTCTACAGACCACGGACAGATCAACCGTCCAGAAATCTTTGCTCTAGTGTGTCGCTTCCCTACTCAGACTTCACTGGCTTCCTAAAATATGGTCTAAACTCATTAGCCTGGCGTTCAAAGCTGCCTGCCCACCCCTATTCTTTCTGTGCGGCCTTGCTTCCCACCACACAAGCCACAAACACACTTACTGTTCGCCCCAAATTTTTCCATATTTTCTCCTCTCGATGTTTGTTCACTCTGTTCCTTCATCATCTATTCAACAAATGTTTATTAAGTGATTACTATTTGCAGGTCACGTGTAACTCTTGGAATATTCTTTCATTTCTACTTAATTAAGCTCAGATCAAGGGCTTAATTTTAGCTTAAGCTTCATAAAATAATCTTTGATTGACTTTTGAAAAAATCTCTCCCTACTGCGAACCCCTCTGACACACTCCATCTCCCACCTGCTCCTGTTGGTCCTCCCACCCTAAGAGTGATGACTTTTACAGCTGCCACTTTCACATCTCTTTGTCTCCTCTCACCTTTTAAACTACCTGATAAATAGCTTTGTATGTATTCAGCAATTGTTTGTGTTAAATTTGCTACAGTCAGATAACTTGATTTCTGTCTCCTGATTGGACCTTGAATATTACACCCCTGGATCTCAACTTCTCTCCCTCTCTCCCAGGCCTTTCCCCTTCAGTGTATGAGAAGTCTCTATATGCCTTGTGCAAAACAAAACAACAAACAAATAATGAAATAAACCTCCTTTGGTCTCCTGTATCTCCTCCTAGCTATCGTTGTTTTTCTTTTTCTCTTCTTGACCATGACTTTCAAAAAAGTAGCCTGCATTTGATACTTCCACATTTTTAACCTCATTCACTCTTCAAACTATAGTCATCTGGTCTGTTCCCACCACTAACATTACCCAAATCCATTGGCTGTTTCTTAGTCTTCACTTCCTTGACATCACTGCTGCATATAACACTCTGGATGATACTTCATTTTTGAACAGTGTCCTTGGTTTCCTTGATACTTTTAGTTCTTGACCTCCTACTTTCCTGACTGTTATTTAAGGTCTTTTTTATACCATCCTAAATGTTGATATTTCCCAGGGATCTGTCCCCAGCTCTCTTTTCATACTGTATCCTTTTCCAGAGTGATCTTTTTCATATTTGTCATTTCACTGCCATATATTTAGCTCCAAATCAGACTCCAGTACTGAGCTCTAGGCTAATATATCCATCCTCTTACTGGACTCCTCCACCTGGATGTTCACAGGCACCTCAAATATCAATGTTACCTGCTTAAACTCGTCGCTTTCCCAGTGTAAACATGTGTTCTACGAATCGAGGAGTACTACCATCTACCTAGATTCCTAAACATGAAGTCTGACACCCATCCTAGAACCATTCTCCTTCATATATACTCAGTCATTGGATTCCCCAAAAGTCTTTTGAATTTATTCTGACCTTTCCATTCCCATAGCCCTAGCATAGAATGTCACTATCTCTCACCTAAATTCATCTAACAAGCCTTCTGACAGGTCCCCCATCTTCTAGCTTCATCCAAACTTCAGTCTATGTTCTCCAGGATGATCAGTTATCTTTATAAGGTCTCTTTCTTTGCTGATTTCCAGCTGCTCCACCACATACATAAGGAGATGCAACAAGATTCTTTTTTTATTATTGATTTTAGAGAGGGGGGAGGGAGGAAGAGAGAGAGAGAAAAACATTGATATGTTGTTACACTTACTTATACATCCATTGGTTGCCCCTTGTATGTGCCCTGACAGGGGATGAAACCCGAAGCCTTGGCACATCAGGATGATGCTCTAACCAGCTGAGCTGTCCCCCTGGGGCCACAGCAAGATTCTTAAATTGGCATTCAAGACCTTGTTCTGGCTTACTCCACACTACTGCAATAGCTTCTCTAATCACTAAAATAAATTAGCAAATAGCTCAAAATTCTCCAAGTACACCATGACATTTTATGCCCTTTGCTCTCCTAATGGGCCTAAGAACTACCTATTGGTCTTTCAAATTTTATTTTAGTCATGGTTTTCTCCAGAAAGTCTTCGCTGACTTCTTTAGATGTAGGGAAACATTTCTCATTTCATGTCATCACTGTATGTTACACATGCTCTATTTCCACTGTTTTCACATGGTATTGTAATTTATTTATATGTGTCTCCCGATTCAGTTTTTAAATGTTCTTCAAATAATTAACATTTATTGAATTGTCTTTATGAGCCAGGCAAATATGAAGTGGTTAAAGTGCATCATTAAATCCCCCCAGAGCCTTATGAGGGATGAATGAAATAATTAACATAAGGTCACTTACTAATAACTGACAGAGGCAAGACTCAGACCAAGGTCAGCTTGACTCATAGGCATGTTCTGACCTAATACATTGTGCAAACCCATCCTGAAAAACAGTGTTATAACAAATCATAAAGAGCTTTCATGAAATCATTAAAACTGCTGTTTTGATTTTTTTTTTTTTTCCACAGCCTTTACCGCAAGTGTCTGTTTATTTTTTTGGTCTGACTTTTTTAGCATGCACAATTGGGTGACTTTTGACAAACGTTTGGAGTTGTGTGACCACTACCACAATGAATGTACAGAACATTCCCATCATGCCCCTTTGAAGTCAAACCTCTCCCTCTACCCCACTTCCCTGGGAACAACTGATCTGTTCTGTTCTGTTTTGTTTTTCGCTTAATTTTGCCTTTTGTAAAATGCCTTGTACATGAAACCACACAAAGTGCTGCTGCCT
This sequence comes from Anoura caudifer, assembly GCA_004027475.1. Taxonomy (NCBI): domain Eukaryota; kingdom Metazoa; phylum Chordata; class Mammalia; order Chiroptera; family Phyllostomidae; genus Anoura; species Anoura caudifer. The sequence continues at coordinate 8,439 of PVKU01006475.1, forward strand.
TTTGTGTTGCTTCTTTAATTTAGCATAATGTTTGTGAGATTTTCCCATGGTGTTGCTTATCTTTTGATTGTGAGTAGTATTGCACTACATGGATGTACAACATCTATTCGCTGGTTGATGGACATTTGGGTTCTTTCCAATTTTGGACTGTTACAAATAAATCTGCCCTAAACATTTATACACAGGTTTTTGTATGAACATATGTTTCTCCATCCTCGGGAAAATACCCAAGATTGGAATTTCTGTGTCTTATGCCATGTGTATATTTAATGTTTTGAGAACTTGCCAAACTGTTTTCCAAAGGAACTTATACTGTATTTGCATTCCCATCAGCAATAAGTGAGACATGGAGATGAAATCACTTCATAAGCTCTACAACACTTGATATTGTCAGTCCTTTTAATTCTAGTGGGTGTGTAGTGATATCTCCATCTGGTTTTAACTTGCATTTCCTTCACAACTAATGGTGAGCTCGTTCTCTGTACTTGTTAACCATTTCTATATTTACTTTTGTGAACATGTGTTCAAATATCTTTTCTATTTTGAATTGAATTATTTGTCTTGCTACTATTGAGCTGTAAGAGTTCTCTAAATATTCTGGGTATACATCACTTATCATATATAAATGTAATTTGGAAATATTTTCTGCAGTACATGCCTTATTTTATTTCCTAAAATTGTCTTCAAAGACCAGAAGCTTTCAATTTTCATGAAGTCCAATTCATTCTTTTTTTTAAAAGTTAGATTTTTGTGTTGGTTTTGCCCTAAGAAATCTTTGACTAGCTCCCCCTTCTCCACACAAAAAAACAATATTAAAATAAAGAGTTTTTCTTGCCCACTCAGTGTGGCTCATTTGGTTGGGCATCATCCCATGGACTGAAGGGTCATATAGTTGGATCCCCATAGGGGTGCATGCTAGATTTCAGGTTTGGTCCCTTTCTCACATCGATGTTTCTCTCCCTCTGTTTTTCCCTCTGTTCCCCTCTCTCTAAAATAAAACAAGAGCTTCCCTTATGTTTTGTTTTAGGAGTCATATCATTTTGACTCCTACACTTAGATCTGTGATCTATTTCAAGTTGATTTTTGTAAATGTACTAGATAGGGATAGGGGATAATATATTCATATATGGATGTTCAAATGTTTCAGTAGCACTTGAAGAAAGTCTTTTGAATTACTTTGGCATCTTAGTAAAACAATAAATTAACCCTTTATATACAGGTCTATTTCTGGGCTCTATTCCATTCCCTTGATAAATATATCTATCTGTATACTAATACCACAATCTTTTGATTATTGTGACTTTACAGTGAGTTTTGGAATCAGGCAACATGAGTCCTTTCAATATTTTCTTTTTTCAATTTGTATTGAGCATTTTATGTCCTTTGCAGGATTTTTTAAATATATTTTATTGATTATGCTATTACAGTTGTCCCATTTTCCCCCCTTCATTCCCCTCCACCCTGCACACCCCCTCCCACCCACATTCCCCCCTTTAGTTCATGTCCATGTGTCATAAGTTCTTTAGCTTCTACATTTCCCATACTATTCTTGCCCTCCCCCTATCTATTTTCTACCCACCGTCTGTGCTACTTGTTCTATGTACCTGTCCCCCTCTCTCCTACTCCCCCTCCCCTATTGCTAACCCTCCATGTGATCTCCATTTCTGTGTTTCTGCTCCTGTTGTAGTGGTTTGCTTAGTTAGCTTTTCTTTTAGGTGTGGTTGTTAATATCTGTGAGTTTGCTGTCTTTTTACTGTTCATATTTTTTATCTTCTTTTTCTTAGATAAGTCCCTTTAACATTTCATATAATAAGGGCTTGGTAATGATGAACTCCTTTCACTTGACCTTATCTGAGAAGCACTTTATGTTCCCTTCCATTCTAAATGAAAGCTTTACTGGATAGAGCAATCTTGGATGTAGGTCCTTGCCTTTCATGACTTGGAATACTTCTTCCCAGCCCCTTCTTGCCTGCAAGGTCTCTTTTGAGAAATCAGCTGACAGTCTGATGGGAACTCCTTTGTAGGTGACTGTCCCCTTATCCCTTGCTGTTTCTAGAATTCTCTCCTTCATTTTAATGTTGGCTAATGTAATTATGATGTGCCTTGGTGTGTGACTCCTTGGGTCCAACTTCTTTGGGACTCTCTGAGCTTCCTGGACTTCCTGGAAGTCTATTTCCTTTGCCAGATTGGGGACGTTCTCCTTTATTATCTGTTGAAATAACTTTTCCACTTGTTGCTCTTCTTCTTCCCTTTCTGGCACCCCTAAAATTTGGATGTTGGGATGTTTAAAGATGTCCTGGAGGTTCCTAAGCCTCTTCTCATTTTTTTGAATTCTTGTTTCTTCCTTCTTTTCTGTTTGGTTGTTTCTTTCTTCCTTCTGGTCCACTGCATTGATTTGAGTCCCAGTCTTCCTCCCATCTCTATTGGTTCCCTGTGCATTTTCCTTCATTTCACTTAGTGTAGCCTTCATTTGTTCATCTAATTTGTGAGCAAAATCAACCAATTCTTTGAGCATCCTGATCAGCAGGGCTTTGAATTGTGCATCCGATAGGTTGGCTATCTCTTCGTCACTTAGATAAATTGGCTCTGGGGCTTTAATTTGTTCTCCAGTTTGAGCCATTTTTGTTTCATTTGTTTGCTTGTTTGTTTGTTTTTGCCTAGTCGCGGCTGTTATGTAGTGAGGGGTGGAGCTTTAGGTGTTCCCCAAGGTGGGGCAGCCCAGTCACTGGGTAGTGACACTGTATGTGGGAGCGGGGTCTGAGAGGGAACAATGGCGCTTGCTCTGCTCTCTCTCGGATTCCAGTCCCTTCTGCTGCTTCCCCTTCACCTGGATTATCTGTGCGCCAATGTGGGACCACCTGGTCAGCCAGCCACCTTGCTCGGCCTCACTGGGTTTGCACAGTTGCCACCCCGTGCCTGGGGTCTGCTAGCCGCCGTCTGTGCACCTGGGGTCTGCCTTCTGCTGCTACCTGCTTGCCCAGTCCACACCTCCACTTTTTCCTGCCTCGACTCTGCCCCTCTTACCGGTCTGGATAAATGGTTGTTGGACTTCCGAACAGTTCAATTTTCTGAGTTCTGGTTGTTTTCTTGTTTCTAAATCTTTGTTGTCCTTAATTTTGGTTGTGAGAGGAGGCGCAGTGTGTCCACCTACACCTCCATCTTGGCTGGAAGTCCCTTTGCAGGATTTAAAATTAGCTTAGCATTTGCTACTAAAAAATCTGTTGGAGTTTTGGGATTTTATTGAATCTATAGATAAATTTGGAGAGATTTGACAGCTTTAGTAATATTGAGTCTTCCCATTCATGCATATGATATATATATCTATCTATTTGGATATTTAAAAATTTCTCTTTGCATGTATAGGTATTACACTTATGTTTTAAAAAAACTGTATCTGAATATTTTGTGGAGTTTTGATGCTATTTTAAAAAAGTACTTTTAAATTTCAATTTCTGAATCATCATTTCTCATATAAATAAATACATGTGATTTTTACATACTGTGACTTTGTTAGACTCACTTTTAAGTTACAGTAAGGTTTTTTTGTAAATTCATTAGCACTTTTGAAATAGATGTTCATGTAATCTAAAAATGAAGATATATTTATTTCATCCTTTCCAGTCTGAATGTCCTTCTTTTTTTTCTTGCCCCATTGCACTAGATAAAACCTCCAGTACAACGTTGAAAAGAAGTGGTATAAGCAGACATTTTTGCCTTGTGCCAAATCTTACGGAGAAATCACTGTCTTTACCATGAACTGTAAGTTTTTTTTTGTAAATGCCCTTTATCAGGTTGAGAATGTTTCCTATTACTCCTAGTTTTGCTGGTGGGTTTTTTCATGAATAAGGTTTAATTCTGTCATTTTTTCTCAGATTATTTAGATGATCATATGTTTTTTCTTTTTCAGTCTATTAATATGTAGCATTGCATAAAATTATTTTTAAATGTTGAACCAACCTTGCATTCCTGGAATATACCCTATTTGGCCATTATGTATTATCAGTCTACATAAAACTGAATTTGATTTGGTAATATCCCTTAAGGATTTTGCATCTATATCTGTGAGGGATATTGGTCCGTAATTTTTTATTGTAATATCTTTGTCCCATCTTAGTAACTGGATAATGTTCATTTTATAAAATAAATTGAGAAGTGCTTCTTCTCCTTCAATTTTCTGGAAGTGTTTATGTAGAATTGGTAAGATTACTCCCTTGTAATTTACCACTGAAGTGATCTAAGCCAGGAATATTTTCTGTGGGAAGGTTTTTAAGTATAAATTTTTTTTAAATGATTTTATTTATTTATTTTTAGAGAAGGGAAGGGAGGGAGAAAGAAGACAAGAGAATCATCAATGTGTGGTTGCCTATTGCGTGCCCTCCACTGGAGACCTGGCCCGCAACCCAGGCATGTGCCCTGACTGGGAATCAAACAAGCGACCCTTTGGTTCGCAGGCTGGGGCTCAATGCACTGAGTCACACCTGCTAAGGCTAAGTATAAACTTTTTAAAAATAGATACATGGCTATTCAGATTATTTCTTTTGAGTGACCTTTGCTAGTATTTGTAACTAAAGGATTTGCCCACTATAAATGACTTGCTAAATTTATTAATATAATTTTTTCATAATATTTCTTATTGTTTTAACTTCTATAGTATCTATATTGATGTTCCCTCTTTCATTCTTGATGTTGCTATTTTGAAAATTGACTTAAAATGATACATTTATACAAAAACCTGCACATGAAAGTTCATAGCAGTTTTATTTGTAATCTTGGAAGCAATCAAGAAGTCCTTCAATAGGTGATTGAATTAAAAAATAAAAAATAGTCTTATAATGGAATATTATTAAGGATAAAAGGAATGAGCTATTAATTCACACAACAAAATTGATGAATCTTAAATTTATTTTGCTAAGTCAAAGAAGACAAACCAAAAAGGCTACAAAATACGATCTCACGTATTACACACTCTGGAACAGGTAAAGCTGTGGGGATAAATACAGATCAGTGGCTGACAGGCCTTTCCGGAAGGGAGAGTGCGATGGAACCAACACGGTACTGCAGCGGTGCGTACACGATGCCGTGCATTTGTCAAAACCCATGAAACTTAATAGCACAAAGGGTTCACTTTAATGTATGCAGATTAAACAAAACTACTCAGGAGGTTGGACAGTCCTAGGATTTAATGCAGACTATGATAAAAGAATTTAAATGTATTGAAAATGTATGTCGTGCCATGGCTGGTGTAGCTCAGTGGATTGAGCATGGGCCTGCGAACCAAGGGATTACAGTTCAATTCCCAGTCAGGGCGCATGCCTGGGCCAGTTCCCAGCAGGGGACTCATGAGAGGCAACCATACATTGATGTTTCTCTCCCTCTCTCCCTCTCTCCTTCCCTTCCCCTCTAAAGATAAATTTTAAAAAATGTTAAAAATATATATCTATTAAAAAAATTATATGTCGTAACCTCTCTGAAAGGGATGAGGGGAAGTGGGCTGACCTACGTAACTTCGCGAAATGGTGCTTTGATTGAAAACAAAAGAACTATGCATAAAGTTGTTTCCCATAGGAGTTTATAAAGTTTAACAATTCTGAAATAGCAGTACATTTATTTGGGGGTTAAGCAAATAAAAATGAAAGGCAGCTGCACTACCAACAAGTAAGATTTTAAAAGATCAAATTATCTGATGAAGGGCAAGAAAGCAGGTTTCATTCATTAAAGAAAAAGTGATAATCTGCTATTTGCCCCTCTATTTATGTAAACCTAATTTCTGACCAAGGTGACAATGAAGAATATGAAAAGAGTTTTGATCAGAAATTACATTTGAGAGTTTCAAGCTTAAATCAGGGGTGTGTATGTGTGTAAAATATTCACAGAAGCAAATTTAACTTTTCAATAAAAAATGTGAGACTAATTCATTTGTAAATGTTTTACAATTTCTTTTTTCTTTATTACAAATATGGACTATAAAGAAAAATGTTATAATTTTTTTCACTTAGTCCCATTCTGACTCCCCCAAATCTCCTTCAGTTCTCCTCAGTGTGATTTACAAATATTATCACTTTCTGAATGTGCCATGTGTGGAATAGTTTGAAAACTCCTCATCTAAAGTTTTGTTGACCACTAGAAGCTCTCTGTGTTGGATCTGCAGGATTTGTCCCCAGCAGTCAGTCCCATCCAGTAACTTGACATTATTCATACATGGGTGTATCATCAAATGTCTATTAAACAATTTATGAGAGCTATTCCCACTCCCCCTAAATCAATGCACTTCCTTTCCTGATATTAAGGTACCAGAGCAGCAAAGTAGCTATCTGAACACTGTCGGTGAATATGAACTAGGACTAGGAGAGTGGGAAATCTGATGGATTTTTCTACCCCACCACAGATAACACTCCTTTTGCACCTGGATTATTACCAACCTTCAGACTCATCATTTCTCCCCTGGACTCTGCTCCAGTCTACATAGCTATCTCCTTGGCTAGGAGACATTTGATCTCCTATATGATGTATGTTTTAAAATCGGTGTCCTTAGGTACCACCCACAAGTACTGTGGTTTTGGAAGCTAATTAAACCTCATAACACGATCAGCTCTTCCATGTTAACAACTTAAGGGTCTTTAGCATAACCAACTTCATTTGATGCAGTAGATATATTCCACAAAATACATTTTTGAAAAGAATTTTTGAAATCTAATTATACTTTATGAACATTTAGAGAAATCTGAGGATGAATCATTTTATATAAAAAAAGGAAAGAGATGCCCTGGCTGGTGTGGCTGAGTGGATTGAGTGCCAGCCTGCGGACCTGTGGACCGAATGGTTGCCAGTTTAATTCACACCCAACTGGGGGCATGCAAGAGGCATCTGGTCAATGTTTCTTTCACAGTCCATATTCTCTCCCTCCGTTCCCCTCTCTCTTAAAAATAAATAAATTAAATCTTGAAAAAGAGCCCTGGCTAGTATAGCTCAGTGCAATGAGCCGGAGCCTTCAAACCAAAGGGTTGCCAGCCAGCGTGACTCCCAGTCAGGGCAGGGTTGTGGGCCATGTTCCTAGTAGGGGGCGCTAGAGAGGCAACCACACATTCATGTTTCTCTTCCTCTCTTTCTCCTTCCCTTCCCCTCTCTCTAAAAATAAATAAATAAAATCTTCAAAAAGAAAAGAGCCCTTGAGTAAAAGAAAACAATTATCTATTATTTATCTATTTTATAAATCTAAATTTGCTTCAAGTGAGGAGGTACATTTGTATAATAGTTGCTAATTTATCATAATATGTTCCTTTTAATGTGTGCTTTGAATACATTTCTGTTCCATTTGAATTAGTTATGTGATTGTCATAAATCAATTAAAATTGTTGAAGATAAAGAATAAAAATCTAAGACTTCTGTTTAGAACATTTAATACAGCCTTAGCTATGTAAGAAAACCCATAAACAGTACAGCGAACTCTCACCCTTTCTAGAGCTGAAGCATACATTGTTCGCCAACACATGCTGTAAATAGTTGCTCTTTTTCTCAACAGCAGATCACCACAAGGCAGTTTCTTCTACCACATTGTGTTATTTAAAAGTTATCTGCTTTTTTGGCTGTGGTTCAAGGGAGTTCTTTGCCTGTAAATCCTCTTTATCTCGTGCTATGTTTGAAGCAAAATCTTGGCACAATTTCAGTGCATTTGGCTTGTACCAGGGGATAAAAAAATTAAGGGTCCCAGAGACTGTCACTCTTCTGCAAATGGTCACGGAACAGTGGGGAGCCCTGTAGACTATTCAAAAGGGTAATACTACTAAGCACTCACTGTGAAAAATAGGATAACCTCACATGAAAGGCAGCCACACTATATATAAAAACGATCATTTACCAGCCTAAAAGACAGAGTTTCAAAGTAAACGATGCTCATTGTGTACTTGACTCCAGGCCTTTAAAATGAGCTTAACTTAGTGGACTGGGTTCATAAGTAGCTGTCATTTAGTGTTTAGTCTGGTTTTTACATTTCTTTGACTCTGAGCTCAGCTTCTGTTAATGCTCTATGGATATATCCTCTAGTTTGTTAGAGGGCGTGACGTGTAAGAGAAGTCCGGGTGCACCCCACTTAAGAAAAGGAGTGATAACAGATGCCAGAGGCAACATATGCCTTCTCCCAAATCAGAGGGTGATTCCTTCAGATTGGTGAAAGGTGAGATGTCTGTGGATCTTAGATCAACAAAGACACAGGCTGTGCTCCCTGTCAGTGCCCCAGGAAGCTGCAAGAACCAGAAAGGAGTGGCTGAATTGTTTATTTAGGAGAAAAGACTATAGGCTCCAAGTTTTCAATCTTGTTCATGTCAAAACAGAATTAGATGTGCCAGAGATTTATTAGGGAAATGCTTGTGAGTGATAAAGTGGAGAGGAAACAGGAGTAGGTGGACCACCATGCAGGACTGAACCTGTGGAAGAAGAGAGGGGTGGAAAGAGTTGGGGAAGAAGACGCTCGGACTGCAATGCAGCTCTGAGAAAGTCTCCAGCAGGCTGATGGGGATCCCCAAAGCAAACACTGCCTATTAGAAGAGACCCATAGTGGGCAGTGATGGCCTGGCTTCCTATCTCTGCTGTGACCCCATCAAAGGCCAAGAGCGGCCATGGACAGCATGAGAGCAACAGTCACTTACCTTCCCACCACAGGTTCTCTTGAAAGGAAATCTGAGCAGTATATCTCCAAAACTGCCACAATGATTCTGAATTGTTAACTACGCCAAAATAAGCAAGAACAGTGAGGAGAATTTTCAAAGAGAATCGTGAAGGGGGATTAACCTTATTATCTTCTTTCTTGCTTATTTATTGAAGTACAAATTGCATAGAGTAAAATACAGCAAAGTGTAATCTGTTGAATTTTTACATATATATGCCTGTGTAACATCCACCCAGATCAAGACATGGAACATTTCTAGCTTGTAGAAGGCTGCCTTGTACTCCTCCCAGTCAACAGCTCCGAAAGGATTCCTTATTTTGACCTGTAACACACGAAAAATTCTGCCTGTTGTTTGAACGTCATATAAATGGCATCATACACCATGTACTGTTTTATGTATAACTTTTTTCTCTCAACATCATGTCTGTGAGATTCATCCATGTTGTTGTTTATAGCAGTAGTTCAGTCTTTTTCATTGATATAATTATCCCATTTTATGTATTCCTTCCATTGTCGATAAGTATTTGGGTAGTTTCTAGTACGAGGACATTATGAATAAACATTTTTATTATAATATATGCATTAAGAGCACTGTGCTTTAACTATATCCTACAAGTTTTGATACATCATTCAATTAAAACTATTTTCCAATATTTTCTGTGATTTCTTTTTCAAACTATGGGTTACTTAAAGGCATCTTGCTTAATTTCCAAACATTTTCAAACAATATATTATTATTGATTTTGTTTATTTTCACTTACTTTCAGTCTTCTGAAATTTGATAAAACTTGCTTTTATGACCTAGGTTATGTTCTGTGTTGATAAATGTCCACATACACTTACTATGAAAGTGTATATGCATATTTGGCAGTTGTTGGGTACATTTCATACATATCATATATATGTACATGTGGAAAATTTGTTATTTGCACTATTCACATCTTTTATCCTTGCTGATGTTTTGCCTACTTAGAAAGGTCTGTGACATTGCTAACTATAATGGCAATTTGTTCATTTTTTTCTATTAGTACTTTCAAAATTGTTTTATATATTTTCAAACTATGATATTAGATACATACAAGCTTAGGATGATTATCTTTTCCTGTCAAATTGATCCTTTTATCATTATGAAATATTCCTCCTCAAATTGACTTCTTTCATTAATATATAATTTAGTCTTTTTTGATGATTGCAAGGTATATCTTCAGCTATTTATTTATTTTTTTTACTTTCCCTGTTTTAGTTGCTTTCTCCCTTGTGTGTCTGTGTTTCTGCCCTCACATGGCATTCTCTTCACTGTGTATTTGTGGCCAAACTTTCTTCTTTTTATAAGGACCCCGGCCATAGGATTAGGTCCCACTCTCAATCAGTATGAACTCATCTTAACTAGCTCTTCAAAGAATCTACTACCAAACGAAATCACATTCACAGGTATCAAAAGTTAGGACTGATACATATCTTTTTGGGAGATGCTCTCTGTTCCCCTGTTTTTGCTTCTATGTAAATTTCCCTTAGTATATTCTTAGCTTCTTGAGAGCAGGAACTTTATCTTGACCTCTGAGAGTCTAACATAGCATCTGAATTATATTTGGGTACTTGGTAAATGTGTATAGAAGGTAAATGAAGTGAATTAGAACAATGCTTGCACTGCTAAATATCAACTTGGGAAGATGTAGGAGGAAAAATAGAGTACTATAAAAATGCAGAGGGGAGAGGGGAGGGAATTTCAGGGGGAAAGGGGAAGAGTTTGGAGCAACAAGTATAAAGGTCACATGGACAAAACTAGCGGGGGTGGAAATGGGAGGGGGGTGGGGAGGGCTGGGGCGGTGGGCTGGAATGGGAGCAAAAGACAGAAAACTGTACAAGAACAATTAAAATAAATTTTTAAAAAATGCTTCAGTTTGGGGCTATGAATCCAACTCTGTATATAGTGTATCACGTAGCACACAAATTTTGCATGTAGGCAGCAGAAAAATCCAAATCACACTGTCTTAAAATAAAAAGGAAATGTATTGGTTCATGTACCTAAAAGTCTACTGGTATAGGGGATTTTTCATGTGAGTCATAAGCTTAATGATAGAACCAAGAGAAAATGTAGATTTCTTCTTTCAGGCATGACAAACTGACCGGTACTCAACTAGCCATAAACAACTAGAAAATTGAACGAAAATATCCGAAACAAGAGTTTTTAGACATTGTAAATAGTCAGGACTGTAATCCAAATGAAATGAAACAAATAAGGTGAAATTAATGACCAGTCACCAGAGGAACGCAGAAGAGGGACTTTCCAGATTGTAGCACAGAGAGGGAGGACCAAGCAGACCACAGTGGTGCTGCTGAGCTAAAGAGACAGGAATCTGAGTGTGGGGATGCCAAGGTGAATGGAATCTGCAAGGCCGAATCCTGAGGAAACTAAAACTGTGCAGAACTAGAGCTCCAGGAATCTGAACTTTTGGCTGAATGCTGAGCTGTGCGTGTGCAGTGCAGGAGAACTTCACGAGGACTTGCAAAGGAGCTGTGAGCTGAAAAGTCCCCAGAGCTCACACGGGACTGGAAGATATTTGGTTGTCTAACTAGCTAGAATGGAGAGATAAAGTTGAAAAAATGAAGCATAGGATAGAGAGAACAGAAACGCTGCATCTTAGTAATAGTGCTAAAGTGGCCTCGAGTTCAGGCTACTGTGAACCCTCCTTAACAAAGCTTATAGATTAGCATCAGGGTGGTTGACAAATAGCTTGCCTACTAGTCATGACAAAATTCAACTCTCTTTTTTAAAAGTTTTTTTAAAGTTTTTTAAAACTTTTAAAAAGAGTTAAAAACTCAACAACATAATATTCATAATCCAAGGATCCAAGAAAAATTACTAGATAGGCAAAAAAGAATACTGTTATCCATATCTAATTACCTATTAAAGAGTGTTCAGTTGTTTCTACATCTTTCCCTGAATCAAGCAGAATCTTAGCAATATTTTGTTTCTTTCCTTCCCTCTACTCCCACCTGCCTTACTCCTATTGTTTCATATATTGCATTCTTCTAAAATATTATTTTCAATTTTTTATTACTTTTGAATTTTTTTAAAATTAACACATTTAAACTTAATAAACTGTTTTGCTGATTTATTTTGTGTCTTGTATGCCACTGCTTCCACTTAAATACATTTTTCTTCTTCCTGGATGTGATGTTTTGTAATGTACCAACTTGAGTGGGCTGAACTACATTTCCCAGAATTCCCTGTCCTGTATGTTTCTAGTTAGGATGCTCACATATGTTGTTACTGATGGGCTGATGTATTGCATAGGCACGCAGCAATTGTTCTACCTTCTTGTGGATCATCCTTCCACTTCTCTGACCCCTGAACCAAGTGTGCATGTTTAGCTCTGTAACACAGAGCCCAGCTTCTGCAGAATACCCATGTCACCAATGTCAGAAGGAACCAGAATGGGCACAGGTTTTAGTCTCTCCTCATGTGGTTCTAGATGATGTTTGTGGGTTCCATCCTGCTCATGATCCTTCCATGCTGACTGCCTACCCTGTGGACTTCAGGCTTCATTATCAAATGCAGACAATAGCTTTACAGAGACTGCTTAAGTACATAGCTCCCACAACTGTGTAAGTGGGTAATCCAATTCCCTGTAACAGATTTCTCTGTACATAGGGAGATTACACATACACACACACACACACACACACACACACACACACCCCTCCATCTTCTGCTGGCTCTGCTCCTCTGCTCCCCTGACCGTTACACTAGAATTCATCTATTAATTCATGAAAGGTGTTTTACTGCAGCTCTTCTTACATTTTCAGCTATGCTTTTCAAAATTTGAACCTGTCTGCTTTCCATATTTTTAGAAGTGCCTCATAGTTCTTGGCCTTCTGTTGCTCCCCTTGTTTTATAGAACAGGTATCGATTTTCCACTTTATTTATTCATTTTCCCTTATGTCTAGGGTTTGTGAGCTCTATCTGCTATCATGACCCTAATTCCTTTAGGTTTTTTTTTTTTCTTTTTAAATAAAGTACCTGGAACCACTTTCTAAAAGGCTAAGAAAGTATCATCACTATAGCTAAGCCTCCTTAGTTTGATGAGTATGAATTTGTAAAAAATTTAAATACAACCCTGGCTGGAGTGGCTCAGTGGATTGAGTGTAGGCCTTCAAACCAAAAGGTCACCAGTTCAATTGCTGGTCCAGTCACATGCCTGGATTTCAGACCAGGATCCCAGTTGGGGGTATGAAAGGCAACTAGTCAATGTATCCCTCACACATTGATGTTTCTCTCCCTCTCCTTCTTTCTCCCACCTCCTCTCTCTAAAAGTAAAAAATAAAATCTTAAGAAAAAAATTTAATTACAGAAATTTTGAAGGAACAATTGGTGAGGGCATAATTTTCTGCATCTGAAAACTCCTGATAGGTAGTTTGATATACTAGTAGAAGTACAACAATTGTTACACATTCTCAAAAAGAGACATGAAAGCATTTCTCCCTACCTAGGGGACAGGGGGTAAATATTCTGCTTAAATGGCAAATAGCTTCCTTCCAAGAAGAAGAGTCCTTTAATCTGCTTTACCTCAATTTTTTCATGTCACACTAACTTAAGTCTGATTTTAGAGAAAAAGAAAACTACTGTCTATCACATTTTAAATTTTCAGGAGTTACTCAGTTTTCCTGGGTCTTCCCCATGTATATCAGAGGTATGTTAATTTGTTTTTACCCTGCTAAAATTTTTTCCAAACTTCCAAATTAACAAAATATCTTCAAATATATTAACAAAGTATTGCCACATACCAGATTTCCTAGATGAATCTAAATTAGCATATCAATTGTCATGTAAATGATGCTTCTGCAGTGCTGGAAAAATGAATTCTAGTAAAACCTAATTCTTGAATGGAGAAGTTGAATAATCTTTTTACTACGTTGTCATTCAATTATTAAATTATTTATACTTTTTTTTTACATTATGATTAACAATCCAAGGGATAAGGTCTATGAAGCACATTAAACTATGAACCACCAGAAAAAGGTAGGGTAAAGTTGCTGTAATCTTCCGTTTAACTAAGCCCTACTACAGTGGTCATTACTAGGGGTGTCATCACTCACTTCCATATCTGGAAATACTAAATCTTCCCAGTCTGTACCATGAAGTTTAAGTAGCTGAAGATTAAAAAAAAAAATTGTGTTGATGGCATTTGAAGACTAAAACCTCTCTAAGCCCCACGTTGTTTTTTTCTTGGTTTTTGACCTTAAATATACACTTAGGGAAATATATGCAGTCCGTCTGTCCTGCACACGAACCTGCCAGTTCTAAGATGCTGTGTAGTGATGAATTCTCTTTACTCAAAGAGAGGTCTGGCCTTTGACCCTGCTCCTGGGAGTCAACTTTATACCCTTGGAATGTCCCAAGTAATAGGAACATGTTGTTAGTCATAGTGGACCCCTTACACCACACCTAATAGTTTATGTTAATGAAATGACTCATGATGGACACCTGATAGGTTATACTAAGAGGTGGTTCAGTGTGGGGTCCTTGCCTGCACCAAAAGACTTAAAGTGAGGACTGGCCACACCACAAAAACCAATCAAATGACAAGAGTTTGAAACTTTGAACCACATGATACCAGTTTGATCTCCAAGAATGGGAGAAGGGTAGAGATTGAACATAATAACTCAGTCAACCAGGCCTACTCAATGAAGCCTCAATAAAATCTCTGGATAACAAAGTTCCAATGAGCTTCTTAGGTTGGCAACACTCCTCCATGTGTGTGTTGCCACACAGACACCAGGAGAATAATGCATCCCTGACTAAATGGAAATTTCAAGATTGGAACCCTCTTAGTGCCAGATTCTGCCATATGCATCTCTTCCTTTGGCTGGTTCTCATTTGCGTCCTTTGCTATAATGCAATTGTGTGTGTGTGTGTGTGTGTGTGTGTGTGTATACATAAATAAATAAAATATTTTCCTGAGTATTGAGTCATTCTCCCAAATTATCAAATGTGAGGGAGTATCTGGGGACATCTAAATCCGTAGTCAGCTAGCCTGAAGTCAGGGTGGCTCTGGAAACCCCCATACTTGTGGATGGTGTTAGAAGTCTGGGAAGGCTTGGTAGTCTGAAGGATTATGCCCTTCACCTTCAGCTGAAGTGGACAGACTTGATATGCAGGAGCCAGAATCAACAGGATTTGGCGATTGACTAGAAGCTAGAGTAGTGATGTGAGAGGTGTCGTGGATGACTCTCAGGAGGCAGACTGGGGCAACTAGGGACATGGTGGTGCCATCCACTGAGACAGAGAACATTGAAAGGGGACAGGTTTGTCAGGGAAACATCCCAAGTTCAGTTGGACTTGCTGAATTTGACACACCTACAGTTTACAACCATGTGTTCAAAGATGTCTGCGATGAACCTTTATTCATAGGTCTGGATCTCAGAAGAGAGGTCTGTACTGTATATGTAGATCTAGGAATTGGTGGAATATGGATTTAATCTGAATTCATGAGAATGATAAGTTTACCTAGAGAGAAGGTGCAGAAAGAGAAGCTGTGGTACAACTTCAGCTGTGTACTCTGCTCAAATGCACTTGTTGTTCAGAGCTTTATCAGGGATTAATGGCTGGGGAACAAGTTGGTGGAGGAGCCGAAGAAAAGAGAACTTCATTATTTTTTTAACATTTTATTTATTTATCTTTAGAGGGGAAGGGAAGGAAAGAGGGAGAGAGGGAGAGAAATATTAATGTATGGTTGCCTCTTGTGCATCCTTTGCTGGGAACTGGCCCACAACCCAGGCATGTGCCCTGACTGGGAATCGAACCACGATCCCTTGGTTCACAGGCCCGTGCTCAATCCACTGAGCTACACCAGCCAGGGCTCATTATTTTTATATGTGGTCACCATCTTTCTCTCCTTTTCCTCCTTATTCCTCAAGCAAGAATTTAGGGATGGTTGTAATGGACATGGGTGGGTTTTAGGCCTTGTCTGGGGATTATCTGGAGCTCAAACTTCTGTTGCTGTTGAAAAATGCTTTCACAGAGCTAGATCTGCACTCCTTTTACTAAATACAAGCAGTAGCTAGCTGGACTGCTTTTCTGTGAGGTGATATATGTGTTAACTAGATGAAGGGAATCCTTTCACAGGTGTGCAAATCAAATCACCAGGACGTTCACTTCCAATACCTTCAATTTTACATGTCAATTACACTTTAAATAAACCTGAAATTTTTTAAAAAGTAAATTCAGAACTCCCATTGCTTTGTTTTGTTCTTGTTATTGTTTATTAGGGGGCATGTGGATCTGTTTTGCATTAATATTATATTTAACATTAATATTATATTAACTTCCTTTCTACTTGAATGTTTTAATGGTATTATTGGACTGAGCGGACAGTTTCCCAGAGGTACTCAATCAAGCAATAACCTTTCCAAAAGTCTTGTAGGGGATTAGAAAAGCTTAATTTCCTCGATCATCTACTGTTGCCAGCTTATCTTCTGACCAAAACCTGAGACCCCATGGTGATATGGCTTTTCATCACATTCAGGTACATCAGGGGTTAAGGTACAGCCTTTGAAATAGAACAAATGATGTAGCATGGAATCTTCAGCCTCATTCCTTCAACACCAATATTATAAAATGATTTCACTCTCTTCAGAATAGGTTATGTCATGATAGTCACCAAGCTACGGAAAGACTTGGTTTTAACCAGAATCATTTTCTATCTTTAACCACTTTAAATAGCTCTGTGGCTGACCAGCTCTCATTATGGCTTTCATTTGTCAGGTGCTTGGAAATAGCCTAGACACTTTTCCCCAAAGAAAGGTACCCTACAGGGCAGGATGAGCCAGAAAGAGAGAGAGCCATCAGGCTCACAGCAGGAACAAGGTGTTCTATTTCCTGGGAGAGTCATTTTCATTTGTGCTGCTGATGAGACTGCTCTCTGCTTGGGAAGGGCCTTTAGGCCTGCAGCTCCTACAGGAGAGGGCAGGGGTGCATATTTTAGTCTCGAGGTTGTCGAAGTTGCTTCCCTGCATTCATCCTTACCTTCACTCTGACCCTTTATGCATCCCCTACTACCCAACCTAGCTTTGCAAAGAGTGTACATCTATAAATCTCACTTAAGCTTCCACACTTTTTTTCCAGAAAAATATATAAAATGCTTGGCTGTTTGCTCTGCTTTTCATGCTCCTAGTTATGCATAATATTTCTAGACTATATGTTGAATACCCAGTTCATATGTCAAGAGAAAATTTTGCCCAATCAAAAATGTTTGTTGTCTTCACCACATCCTATGGTAGTTTATATAATTGAGAGTTGTTTCCTCAACATAAGTCTATCCTCATATTTAGTGATCACATGAAGAAAGAAAGCAGGTTAAGCTATTTGAATCTAAGTCACCCTATATTTCAAACTAAATGAGAACCAGGACAAATACAGATACACCCAATTTTTTAAAAAGCGATGTCCTTCTTCTTCAAGCCTCCTTTCCTGGCATGGGTCCATAAGTGTTTCTTCATATTTGTGAGGGCCCATGATCCAGGCTCATAGTCACAGATGAAAATGCCCTGAGCACCAAAAGGCTGGCTTCCAGTGTGTCAGCAATATCCTCTCCCTGGTTATGTCAGTAGATCCACTTCAGAGAGAGCAGGCGGGCACAGAAAGCAAGGTCTTGATAGTTGTGATAATAAAAGCTGTGCTGTCCAATATGGTACCCACTAGCCACATGTGGCTATGGAGCACTTGAGATGTGGTGGGCCAGACTGAGTTGTGCTGGAAGTATAACATACACACTAGATTGTAAAGACACAGTATGAAAAATGTAAATTTTATGATTAATAATTTTATATTCATTACACATTGAAATCAAGTATTTTAAATATCTTGGGCTAAATAAAATATATTATTAAAATTAATCTCACTTTTTTTTTTGCCTTTCTACATGGCTACTAGGAAATTAAAAATTACATGTGTGGTTCTCATTATATTCTTTTGGACAGTATATTTCTGTGTTCTGCTGAATATTTTTTCAGGAATAATAGTCAAGCTATGACAAATGTTTTTCCATCAGCAGAATCTAGCACAAGAGCAGGCTCTTCAGACAGCAACATTGGCATTTTTAACATTCCCTCTGGACTTGTTAACTGGTTTGCAGTTGAAAAGCTAGACGAGCTGATTTTCTATTGTATGATTTTTTAAAATGCTCAGAGGCAAGCATTTCCTTGAGAATTACAATATATAGCCCTGGCCCAGTGGCTCAGTTTATTGGAACGTTGTCCCATACATCAAAAAGTTGTGGGTTCGATTCCTCGTCAGGGCACAAACCTAGGTTGCAGGTACAATCCTGTTACAGAACCCCAAACCTATGAAGGTCTGAAACATTTTTGAGGGGTCTGATTGTCTGCTGCCAAGAAGTGTGACTCCCAATACCAGAGTATGGTGAAAAAGAAAGGCATTGTTTATTTAAAAGTTACACAGATTTAGAATGATGGCAGAACTCTGTTGTTAGGTCCCACTCCCTTTAAAACACCCAAAACACACAGTCCTGCCTCTCTTTGCCAAATCAGGCCAGTTTCAGAATACACCGGTCAGTGATACTGCCTTTCAGAAACACAGAAGTACACAGCTCAGCATTCCAGGTCACAGTTCAACATCTCTGGCTTCTCCCAGTAATCTGTGCTTACTTAGATGGGCAAGTTCCACAATTACAGCATCATCAGTCATGATGCTGTGTTTTTCAGCCCTTAAACCAAAACTGTGTGGCACCTCCTTACACACCAGCCTCATGGCTGGCTGGTAGGGACCCTCCTGCACCAACCACATGGCAGATAGAGAGAGCACCTCATGGCTGCCATACCTAGTTTAAATCTTGGCCAGGAGCTTCTGGCCTGACCTTATTTCCAACTCTTCCCACAATGGGTTATATTGTGCCCCTTCTTTGTACAGCTGCCATTCTTTCCACTGCCGTTATCAGTCTGGGCGGGCATGGCCCAGTGATGCAGGGCAAACTGACTTCTTGCTTCTGACACAGGCATTGTAACAGGGGAACTGCCTGTGGGCATCGCGCAGGTGCTGTAAGCTCCCCCCAACCCCCGCCCCCTCTCTGCGCCCTGCCCCACACACATATCCCGAGTCAAAACCAAGGCCATCGCCCTGGCCCCAAAGCTAGCAGCACAGCTTTTTGATATAACTATCAAGCTAGCCACAGATATGCAGAGTGCATCTCAACTCTGCTTTCCCCATCTCCCAAGCCAAGGTTCCTGGGGGATATTTTTCTATATTCCTGGGCATCTTCATTCTGAACCCTGTTATAATCCTGTTGGAGCACATAAGAGAGGCAACCAATTGATGTTTCTCTCTCTCTTTAAAATAATTTTTTAAAACATAGAATAATACTAATATATAAAATATCGTTTAAAAATAAACATGTAAAAAACGTATACTTAGGCGAGGATTAAAAAGGAATTACAATATTCAGTGGGCCATGTAATCAGTACATTATCAAAATATATGCTCTTTTGATTATTATAGTAATCTAAAAATTGCTAATTATATAATAGCATTCTAACTACAAACATAATTATAGATAATATATTATTTGATGTGTATTACCATCATTGGCAAATTCTGAAACTATTCACAGATTATACCTAGGGAAAACAAAATTTGTCCCAAAACTGTTAGACTCAGTGATGGCTAGAAGTGCTTAAGTAGGCTTAGGAAATTACAATTTTATTCCATGGCAGTGACTGGGGAAACATCTTTTAATGAAAGATTGAGAAAATTGGGTACGGTAAGCAAGAGTGCTTCTGTTAGCAGAAGTTTTAATCCCCTCTCTTAAAACTGATTATTCCATTGTTAAGAGCTTACAGTTAGAACACTTGTTCTTTCTACATGCAACACTAACCATTTTTAATTGCCATTGGAAAAATCAAAAACTCAATATGTATAGGAGAAACATTTTTTGAAAGTAGTAACACTATCAAATTTTATTTTATATTATACTTAAAGATTGTTCCACCTGTGTTATTGTAAACAAGATATTCAGAACAAAAAGAATGGGGAAAATGAGGGAGGAAAAAGGAGACAAAAGAAGCTTTCAAGTGGGGTACAGAGGAGGAAGAATGGTGCATCTTTTTCTGGAAGTCATGAAAATCATCAATTTGAGTTTATCTCATATTTGATCCAAATGGTATCAAGTATAAGCCTATCCAAATCCCTTGGAAATTTTTCTAGCTGGAAAGAGCAAATAGACCAATGGCTTTGCTATAGTTAAGTAATGCTAAGTTATTAGTCTTTAAAGCCTCTTGGATTGAGAATTTATTGTCCATACAGCAATCCAGAAACCATCTCTTCCAGCACCCCAGCATCAGTTCCTTCTTACCACTATTTTAACAAGACCCCCAACTTTCCCGAAAGCAGGGTTTAGATGTGACTAACCCCACCCCTGGTCCAGGGAGAGCCTCGATTGGCTTTAGTCTATCAAGATATCCAATTTTCCAGGCTAGAGTATTGAGTGGCATGTGATTCAGTCAGAGCAGTGAGGCACAGGAAGCGGTGTTTGGGGCTCTCTGTGAAAGAATTATGGGAGCTCTTGCTCTGCTCTGGGAGCACTTGTGCTGTCCCCTGATAGACATGAGGAAGCTGGTAGTCCCAGCTGTGCTTGGTAGATGCCTTGAGACACCTTCTTATTTCCCCTTTTGCGACTTTAGATATGTTCCTGCATCTTCCAAGCTTGGATGCTTTCCGATAAGAAGTCAGTGATTATTGTTCTTTCTTCCTGTGCTTAATATGTCTTCCCATCCCTTCTCTCCATACAGCTTTTAAGATTATACATTTATCACTGTGTCTTAACAATTTGGTTATGAATTTTTTTTCATTTGATTTGGAAAATTTGTGGCTATTATTTCTTCAAACATTTTTTTCTTCCAATGACTTTTGTTTTATCCTGTCTCCTCTCCTTCTGCACTGCTTACACGCACCTGGACCACTGTTGTTATTGTCCCACAGGGTCCCAAGGCTCTGTACATTTTTTCATTCTTTCATTCCTCTTTTACTTCAATTGGAGTGGTATCTTTTGCAATGTTTTTTAATGCTCACCCACTGCTTTTAGAGAGAGGGGAAGAGAGAGGGAGGGAGGGAGGAGAGAGAGAGAGAGATGCTCCAACCTGTTAAGCCGCACTGGCCAGGGTGCAATGTTTTTAAGTTCACTGATCTTTTTTCCCCTTGCATGACTTGTCTGCTGCTAATCCCATTCAGTGAAACTTTTACTTTAGATATTACATTTTTCACCTTTAGAAAGTTTCATTTTGTTCTTTTTGGTTTTTTTCCTCCATTATGTACTTGTTTTCCATCAGATACTTGAACATATTTATGATAGTTTTAAAGGCTCTTCCTGCAGATTCCGTCATTGCTGCCATTTCTGGATCTTTTATGTATTTTTTTTCTATGTAGTCTTTTTTACTGGATGCTGGACATTGTGAATATTATATTGTTGAGTATCTGAAATTTTTTTCTTCCTATAAAGTGTGTTGAATTTTGTTTTGGCTGACATGCAGTTGTTACCTGCAAGTCAATTTGACCCTTTTGAAGCCAGTTTACAAACTTTTTTTCAGATATTTCTAGAGCAGTCTTTAATCAAGGAGTAATTTTATCCTTCTACTAAGATGTGTTAAGTATTCAACTTCCCTGAGTACTTAAGTTCTCTGTGTTCTGGCCAATCATAGCTTAACTATCTCCTAGCCCTGCATGATCCTTAGAAATTGCTCAGCTTATCAAATGAACAGATTTCCACATTTCTGGAACTCTATCCCTACTGGCCTCCTGCCTGATTTTATCCTGCCTGCGGCACGGTTTGAAAGAGCCTGCTAGTTCCAAAACATGCCACTTCCACTTCGATGGGGAGCTTGCATCACACCCACCAGTTTCTGAACCGCACCATCTTTACCTCCATCCCAACAAATAGATGCTTCACTCCTGCCTCTCTCCTCAATTAAGTCAGTTCCAATTAAGTCTTGTGTTGCTGGAACCTAAATCATACCGGGGACCCTAGCTGGAAGAGACTCTAGTTTTTAGCTTTGCAGTTTTTAAGTGAGGAAGGCACACCAGAAGGAGATTGGTATGGATTCTCAAGCCAATATATGTTTACCATACAAAATATTTTAAACCACCATAAAAACACAGAGTAAAATTCACTTTACTCTCATCCATGAGCAAACCATCCAGCTTAATCAATGCTAAAGTTTGTCTTACTTGTTTCAGAATACTTTTAAAGACATAACATTAAACAGATACATTTAAAAACCTATCTGGGTGGTAGGTGCACAGTGCGATATACAGATGATGTATTACAGAATTGTACACTTGAAACCTAGATAATCCTATAACCAATGTCACCCAATAAATTTAATTTTAAAATAATCTTAAATAAAACTTCCGTGTTTGGGAATTTTTTACTAAATTATTAATTTTACCAAATTCTTAAATGGATCAATTTGTTTTGTATTACATTGTCTTACCCAATTTTTTTTTTCAGCTAAATTACCTAGAGCCCCTAAAACAATTACATCAAATTAGGTGTTCTAGTCTCTTCTGTTTATCTTAGTAATGATTACAGCCTTTTCATGTTTTATTTTGGTGTGTGCGTGCTTTCTGTTCCCTTCTATCTGAACCCATCCCTACGAAAATGTAAAGGGCCCCTTGAAGGAATTCATCTTAAAATTTTGGGGTACACAATTTAATGTGGGTATTCAATAAATATTTAACTGAATTGCACCAAAAAATCCTGTTTAGACTCCTTCACAGATTTAATTCCCTTCCCAGAGGTAATCTCTATTTTGAATTTTCATTTATTTTATTTTATATGTAAGGAAAATTTCATATATCAAGAATATAAAATATATAAGTGTGACTAATACCTCCAATGCCAAATTTTCCATCATCTCTTATCAAAAATACATTTGTGCATGTGTGTAACCCCTGAGGTGGACACTTTCTTTTGGTCTCATGGTGAGACTCCCTAACTCTCCTCTGAGAAGCGGAAATTTGTGAGAAAGACCTTTGAATTTCTCCAGCTATGCCATTTCTCTCAGGTACATGTGCTCCACTGCCCATGGACCACCAAGGGTTTACTGCCTCTGCCCATTTTTGACTGAGGTGAATGAGGACATCCCTCCTCCCCAGGGCCAGATGTCATCTCCCTGGACGTGCTCTGAGGTGAATACATACAGGATTCCATGAAGGTTGAAGTGGTTCTTGACTGCAGGGGCTTGACCACCTGTGGAGTTGGGATATACTGGGACAGGTGTCTGGGAGGGTGCCTTTCACTCTGAGTCCATAGGTTTACCTGCCAGAATATCTAATATCAAACAATTCTCACCACCCAACAGAATCCATTTCTTTCTGAACCTGTACTCCACATAAAAAATTCCTTTTTTCATGAACATCATTTTGACTTTGTGTCTTACAAATGAATGCTCTGACTTTATTATACACGGAGAGCATTCCCAACTCCCCTGACCGGAGTTACCTTATAATAAAGAACCTCAGATCACAATTACTTTTCCAGAGAGAAAGAGGAAGATGGGTCAGTGATATGGGAAGAAAAACCTCAGTGCACAAACATTTCAAAAAATACATCAATGACCTAGACAAGAGTATTATTCAAGACTATACTCAAGATTTTCCCACTATGTGAATCATATAATTCCCTTTTTTTTTTACTTCTCTTCCAATATAATTCTATAAAACAGACTGTCAAGTGACAACCCCCAGCATATGATAGCACACTTCTGTCAATAGGAAACTTATAAAGTGGTTGTGCTGAACAAAAATGGAGATATGACTCCAACTATCTCATTTTTCTTTTACTTTCTCTTATTTGGTGACACACTTATCTCTCTCCTTATCTGATTTCTCAGTGGAAGAAACTGAAATTGCGCTCTAGAATGATTTTCTGTGTTTCTTTCTACCTTTATCTTTGTAAGGGGCAATGGTTTGTCTACAGAAATGTGTTGCCCTACTGTTAGAGTTTAGAAACCAAGACCTACTACCTAATACGCATCATGTCTCTCAGAGCAGCTTTATTCCTGAAAGCAAAGAAAAAGAGCTGACCTATGCCCCGACGAGCTTATAAAACCTTAAATGATTTTCCTTTTTTTAATTTAAAAGATGACAAAATGATTTTTCTTTTTGTAATTTAAAGGAAGGTGGTTTATCTGGGAAGAACTGTCAACAAATAAATGATCACAGACCATCTACAATCAACTTGCCTGAGAGTCAGGGTAATCAGTGGGAAAGGTATGCAGACTGTAGAAAGAGAAAAGGATTGGATCTTGGCTCAAAAACCAAATAGATGTGTACTTTTGGCCAGAGCATTTTACCTCACTGAGCCCGTTCCCTCATCTCTAAAAACATATAATAATGTCTAACTCACAGATTTGTAAGGATCATATAAGGTTTAGGTACGCTTGTCACATAAGTATTCATTCATTCTATGTTACACTTTATTAGTTACCTTTCTCAAAGCATAAATGATTTTGAAGAGTAGCCTTATACTAATGTTTAAAATGATTCATCATTATCCTTTGAGGAAATGAAGTTGGTGAAAAAAGTTTCAATAGAAATACTTGACATAGAATGTCTAATATGGGAAAGATTGTTCCTGTGTTAAATGAAAAAGCAAAGTGTAAAACAGTGTAGAGTGCAACACTTTTAGTGTAAGAAAAGAAAAGATAGAGGGGACCAAATAGAACTAGGTAGTTCCCAAGGTTTCTGCCATGCACTTTGGTGATCAAGTCAGGGTTCACTTCAGTGGCAAAGGGCCATAATGTGGGCCCAACCCCCCATGCAATGGCAGGAGAGCAGAGAGGATAGGTCCAGTCTTGGAAATCAGGTAGGGCTGGTTTGGAACACTACCACCGCTGCTTTCCAGTTAGGTGAGTTAGAGCAAGTCACTTAATTCTCTGCAATCTTGAATTTCTTCTGTGAAATGGGGGTAATAATGCCCCCCATAAGGTAGTGGTAAGGAATTAAATGAGATCCTATATATAAAGCATTCAGTATAATGCCTAATACAGAGTGATATTTCAGTAAACAATAGTAATTGTATTTAGTATTTGGGAAAGTTTGTATTATGTTTGTTAGTATTGATGTTTTTAGGCTGGTTTAACTCTTCATGAGGTCAAGGTATTTTGTGACTCAGTGGGCACCCCAATTTCCAATTTTCTCTTTAGACCTGAAGGGGTTTGTAGTTGAAGAAATCATTCCAGATTTCACCAACAGTGGGGTTAGGCTATTGTTCACCTCCAGGTTTTGTTGGAGAAGGTCAGGACTGGGTCCTGCCAAGAGATGCTACAGGAGGCCATTCCTATCTTCATTTCTTCTTCCTTTGGCCTACATTCCATTTAACCTGTGAACCATCCACACAAAGATTGACCTTTAGTCAATATAACGAAACTGCGTTAGACTAGGTAGTTGAGCAGATGAAATATTTTTTATGTGTTGCCACTTTTTCCCATGAAAATGTTGAAGATTCATTTTATATTAGTTAAGAGTTTTTACAAATTCTGTAGAGAAAATGCCAAGCTGTAATAATCCTGTGATGCTGCTACATCCTTCTGAGTGTAGTACATTGGACTGCCTGACATATAAAAAGCTATTTATTAATAGGAATGAATAGTACCTACAATAATCATTAGTACAAACAATAGCTTTCTTTGCCTGGTCAAGATAATTCTGCATGTATTGTAATAGTTGAACAAAGGATGAGATTGGCATGTTTAATTCAGTCTAATTTTTCTTAAACTGCCTTATTTATTTTTAACATATGTCTTATCCAGAAATACTTGCTTACATATGCTTTTTCTGTTAATAATCAGACTGTTTGAAGCTAATAGAATCCAGGCCTATGATTCTCACTGATTTGCTATTACAGGGAACTCTTGGAGCTGCCTAATGACACTTCCAAACATGTTGTCTAGATCTGAGAGAGGTGGGTGAAATCAAGACTTCCTCTTACAATCACTTATAAAAACTGATGAGTGTTATCTAAATAAAATCCACAGGGTTTCCCTTTTTCTACAAAAACACCTTTATTTATCAGTCCAAGTTGATTTTTTATTCTTTTTACTTTTAAATCAATTAGTTAAAGTTTCTAATTAGAAAGAAGAAACAGTTTAATTAAAATTAAATTACTCTGGCTTCTAGTGAAGATGGAGGCATAGGTAAACACAGCTCACCTCCTTGTACAACTATATCAAACTTACAACTAAAGTACAGATCAAGCATCATTCAGAACCACTAGAAATCTAGCTGAATGGAAGTCCTACAACTAAGGTTATAAAGAAGTAGCCACATTGACACTGGTGGGAAGGGCAGAGATATGGAGCAGGCCAGTCCCACACTCACATGTGGCAGACAAAAATTGGGAGGACTGTCTGAGGAACTAAGGGCCCTAGCCCCACACAAGGACTCCAGCTGAGGGTTCTATTGCCAGAAAGATAAGTCCCCTACCTCTTGCTATAAAAACCAGCAGGGATTAAAGCTGTGGAAGACAGAAACTCCTAGAGTACCAGGCAGTTCCCCTTAAAGGGCCCATGCACAGATTTACTTGGACTTAGTCCTTCTAAGCTCTAGGGTAGGGGCAGCAGATTTAAAGGCCCCAGAGACATACAGGGAGGAGCTGAATTGTCCAGCATCAGTGTGAGAGCTGGGGGACAACTTTCTCCCAGACAGAAGTGCTGGTCAAAGACATTGTTCCTTTTCTGAGTCCTCCCCACACACAGCAGGCAGGCAGGTGCCATTATCTGAATCTCCATCAACCTGGCTCTCGCTCTTTGCCCCATCCTGGTGATTCCCTGAGGTGCACTCAAATTTTGAGCCCATCCAAGCTGCTTCCAGTTGCTTTCCACACAAATGGACATGCCAACAGCAGTCAAGGCCCAAGTACAACAGGAGGAGGGCGTGTACAACCCACACAGTGGATGCACATCAAGTACCCAATTTGCATGGTAGAGGAGGCTGTGCAACTGAACCCTACAGGATACCTCTTCATTAGGTGACTCTACAAACCTGGAGAGGCATAGCAGCTATATCTAATGCATAGAAACAAACACAGGGAGGCAACCAAAATGAGGAAACAAAGAAACATGACTGAAATGAAAGAAAAGAACAAAACTCCAGAAAAAGAACTAAACAAATGGAGACAAGAAATGTACTAGATGCAGAGTTCAAAACACTGGTTATAAGGATGCTCAATTAACTTAGTAAGAACCTCAACAGCATAAAAATTATCCTGTCAGAGATAAAGTATACACTAATTGAAATAAAGGGCTATTTACAGGGAATCAACACTAGAGTGGATGAAGTTGAGAATCAAATCAGTAATTTGAAATATAAGGAAGCAAAAAATCAAATCAGCAAGGAGAAAAAAAGAATGTAAAAAAATGAGGATTGTGTAAGAAGCCTCTGGAACAACTTCAAGCATACCAACATTTGCATCACAGGGTTACCAGAAGGAGAAGAGAAAGTGCAAGAACTTGAAAATGTATTTGAAAAAACAATGACAGAAAACTTCCCTAACATGGTGAAAGAAATAGACATACAAGTCCAGGACCCACAGAGAGTCCCAAACAAGATGGACCCAAAGAGGCCCAATTATGATGTATTAATTATAACACATCATAATTAAAATACCAAAGGTTAAATACAAAGAATCTTAAAAGCAGCAAGAGAAAAGCAGTTACTTACCTACAAGGGAGCCCCCATAAAACTGTGAGCTGATTTCTCAAAAGAAACTTTGCATGCTAGAAGAGATTAGCAAGAAATATTCAAAGTGATGAAAAGCAAGGACCTACAACCAAGATTACTCAGCAATGCTATCATTTAGAATCGAAGGAGAGAAAAATAACTTCTCAGACACAAAAAAACTAAGAGTTCATCATCACCAAACCAGTATTATATGAAATGTTAAAGAGTCTTATTTAAGAAGAAAAATATTAAAACTGTGAGCAATAAAATGCCAATAAATGTATACCTACCAACAATTGAATCTGAAAGATAAAATGAACAAACAAGCAGAACAGAAACAGAATCATAGATACAGAGAAGGTTTTGATGGTTGCCAGATAGGAGGGGTTTGGCAGATGGGCAAAAAAGGTGAAGACATTAAGAAGTACAAATTTGTAGTTACAGAATAGTCATGGGGATATAAAGTAGAGCATAGGGAATGTAGAGCAAAGAACATATATGCATGATCTGTGGGTATGGACGACATTGTGGGGATTGCCTGAGGGAGCATGGGGGTGGTCTGGGTGGAGGGGTCAAAGGGAGAAAACTTGAGACAACTGTAATAGCATAACCAAAAAATATAATTTAAAAAATTAAATTACTTTGCCAAAAAATAAAATCCAACTCGGAACTGAATTCTCCTAAACTGTATGTGTCTTTTCATTGTTCACTCAGTCAACAAATATTCTTTGAGCACTGACTGCGTTAGACATTACATAAGATCCTGGGTGTGAAATAAAGTTAAATTAATCACTATCCCTTTCCTCAGCAGGCTTATAGTTTTGGAGGGGAAACAAGATTTAGACGCAAATTTTGTAACAGCACTTACAAAGGGATCATAAGGATGAAAGAAAATGAAGAGAGACAGAGCAGCATCCATCATAACTTGGACCAGGAAGAGATTAGTGTTTCCTGGAGGAAAGTTTGCACATGATGCTATGTGTCCTTTTCAGCATTCTCTCTTTACATTCACTCTTTTTTTCAAGCATTGCTTAATGATGCCCTTGCTCTGTGCAATGGTTCAGTTAAAAAGTCAAACCAGACATCTCACAAGCTCACATACCCCTGGGGAGCAAAACAGGCCTGAGATATACAATATATACAAGAACTTAAAAAGAAAACTGATTCAGGTGCTGATTTTGATTATAAAAAAATTAAATTATTGGTGTCTATGCAACAAGAATTAATTTAGAAATAACCCCCTTTGACATGAACATTTACAAAAGTTTGACCTATGTCTTGAAACATGAGGAATTTAATTCCCTGAACACGGATAAAGGCCAGAAGGAAGACGATGAAGTCACAACCTACACAGAAAGAGCCCCCAGCACAGAGAAGAACAGAGCAGCAGATAGAAATGCAGGGCGAAAATGTTTGCAAACAGATGCCCTAGAACACAGCCTGGCAAGAACACTTGGAGCGTGTTAGTCACTTCCTCACTGGCAGAGTGGGAAGGCCAGTATGAGCCTGCTGATGGAAAGTAAGATTTAAAATAACCTTACTAAATTAGGAAAGTGGTCAGAAAGCTTTTTAAAGTTCACTGAAGATAAACAGTGTATGTAGTATCTTCAGAAGAGGGAAATGAAGTAGGCATGTAGAGGATGAGACTTGAGCGGCTACAGGCAAAGACATCTAAACAGTAGTCTGCAATTAAAATAGATAAGCTGGAGTCAGTCATAACACCAGAGTTTTAAAAATTGCACAGCATGAGGACTTACAAACATGTGCCTGGAAGAACAGTGAGATCACCCTCTCTTTATTCTTGTAATTAGCCACTCTTCCTAAAGGACTGTGTCCGCTCCTCAGTGTCACAGTTAAAAGGATGCCAAGAACTTGAGGAACATTCTATTCCTAAATTCAGTCAGGATTAAAAAAATAAGACCTTAACTATTCACAGAATTGTCTCAAGTGGGGTTCAAACCCTAATTTAGACAAATTCTCTAAATTGAAAGTCTCCTTTGCTTTGGGAAATTAGAGACCTACTTGAGGGTCCTATTCTTCCTGATTTTAATTAGATTAACATTGGTTGTGATTAATAACCACCAGTTTCTTTCTCTTGTGATTTTTAAAGCATTTTTCTTCTTCCTTGTCTACAATTTGTAGTGTTCTGTTTCCTATCTGTGTTTGCAACAATAAAGCTCTATACACCCGGGCCCTAATCTAGTGCCTGCCACTCACCTGCCTTCCTCTCTGCCATCAAAGTCTCCCAACCTATGTACTCTCCTTTCATTCACCTTGCTATGAGTGAAAACCACCTCCCCCCAAGAACACTTCTTCCCGTTGTCCTCACATTTCTCCCCTCTCCTCTACACACTTCAGTGCCAGGAGGTAGGACTGCTGTCCCCCTTACCCCTTACTTCTACTTCCATCTACTACTACTGTTTCTTCTGGGGGGAAAATTCCATATTTTTGAGCATCATGGTTTTCAGCTCTACCTCCCCATCTTGTCATTGTCTTCAACCAAATTTTTGGTCATTTTCTTTCCTACTATTTATCAAAATCTTAGCATCTTCCCTACAAGCCCTGCCATAATCATCCCTACTAACTTCCATGCACATGCAACAACCCATTTGACAAAAAAATAGCCCCTCATTCTTCAAGTTATCATGTCCATTAGATTCCTGTACTCTGAGTCATCTATTCCAGTGCACGTGCAGTGGGTCTTGCCACCAAGGGAGACACCTTTCACATACCATTCATTCTCTCTTCCTCAGCTCCTCCCCACAAGACCATTCTTCAGCCTCATCAAGACTTCCATCCATCACTTCAGCTTCAGTCTTGCAGTGCATTCATCTTCTGCTGTCTTGATTTCCTTTCCAGTCTAGCAGACGCTGCAGTTCACCAGTTTATGACACTTTTACCAATTTCCTTGCCATTTAAGCGTTTTTGTTTCCTTTGTCTAGCAAAACCTCACCCCTGATGAACCCAGCAGTCTACATCCCATCCCCAGCAGCTGAACTCTTCTGAAGAAAGTGACACAATAGAACAGATTGTTTTTTACTGTAAATGCGTAAAAACTAATCTCAGATCAATCCTCTCACATTTCTCTGATTAAGTCACTCTCCTTCTTTCCACTAAAACTGTCTCAAAGCTTCTCCCCTCCTTTGGTGACAACTACGTTCATACCACATACACACACAAACACATTTTCCTCTCCCTCAGTATCAGTAGAGAACTTGTCTGCTACAATATGAATAAAACTGAAGCTATAACATGAGGACCCTTTCAACAAAACATTTATAGCTCTTCCCTCTACCTGGGCTTTGGAACCCTCCCTATAGGGAACCTATCTGTGTGGAATGGCAAATGTCGCTCAGCCCTATGGGAAAGCTCATGGGTGCGGAGCACCCATAGGTGCCCATAGGTGGGAAAGCCCATAGGTTTGGGCAGGATGTCAAAACCATGGATCAGTTCTCCTGTGGGAATCAGGCCTACATTATACCTAGGCTGCTTTGTGACTTGCTGTTACTAAACTTCCCTCACCCTGAGTTGAAGCAGCAAATGTCTACTGCATATCTTTAAAGTAACTTCCTGAAGTCTGCGCTAATTCTCCCAAGGATTGAAGTATAACCAGACCTGTTACTCTTATTGTTCTCTTGCACTTGCAACATTTTTTCCTTGTTAATCAGTAAGAAGTAATCAGTAACATCCTTTCCACTGCTATCTGTAAAAAGTAATTACCTAAAGCAAACCTAAGTATAATGTATGAAAACCTTCTCTGATGTATGCTATTAGAAAGCCAATAAAAGTCTGTCAAGGCAAGGGGCCCCTTGAAAGAGTAGCCATGCCATCCCTTTTCTTCCACAGGACTTCAGTGGTCCGTGTGAATTTGCCTGTCTCATCCACAATGCCGAGGACACTGCTGGCCAGGGTCTGCATCACCTCCCTGCCCACCTCCTTGGGAATCTTACACTCTCTAGTAACTCTTCACTCTGGAGTAGAAGCTCTCTCAACTGAAGCCTCTTGTGCACACTGAAGAACCACCCACAACTCAGCCTCTTATGCCCACTCAACCACCTCTCTAGCTTTCTCATCACAAAGTACTTGAGTTTTCTATCCTCACTGTCTCCCCTTCTCCCCACCTTCACTTTCCAGATACTCTCCAGCTTCTCATTCTGGCTTCCGCTCAATTCTCCATTAGTGTTGGTCTTGGTAGAGTCACCATGACCTTCGTGGTGGTCACTAGGTTCAATGTGCACTCCATAGTCCTTATCTCACTCTACCACATGGCAGCATGTAACACTCTCGATTACACCCTTATTGTTTCAAACATGCTCTTTCCTGGGCTTGAGTGACTCAGGACTTGCCTTGTTTTTTCCTTGCCTCTCTGGCTGCTGCCTGTCCTTCCTACAATCCTCCTATAATTGATATTTAATATTCAGCACACAGTGCCAAGACCTATCTCTCTGTTTTGATTTTCACTCTATTTTCTTTTCCTATATATTCTTATTAATTACAAACTTACATAGATGACTTACACATACATATCTCTAGGCCAGACATCCCATCAAAGTTTCAGACCCATTTACCATGTTTTTCCCGACTATAAGACGCACCCCCCCCCCAATTTGGGAGGAATAATGGTTGTTAATGCTGCTGTTGAGTTCTGTTTACATTTACATTGGTGAAATATTATGTTATTAAATATTTTACCACATTTTTTGCTTCAAAATTTTTTTTCCTATTTTCCTCCTCTAACACCTAGGTGCATCTTATGGTCTGAAAAATACAGTATCCACTTCCCAGCATGTCATCTCTGTATGGATGTCTCAAAGGTACATCTACAGTTCCAAAATTAAATTCTTAATCTTCCTATCCACCAATCCATGGTTCTTGTCTGCTTCCTTTTCTCAGCGAAAGACATTCCCATCTTTCCATTTTTGTATATAAACCAGACATCTACAAATCAGCCTTAACCTCCCTTTTTCCCTCACCCACATATTGATTCTAATCTCTGGTCCTGTTGATTGTACGTCCTGAATATCTCGCAAATCCATTTTCTACCCTAACCCAAATGACCATCACCTCCCATATATATATGACCTCAGCAGCCTCTTCCTGCAACAGCCAAGGGCACTGTACTATTCTCCCAGTAACCACACTGTACCCATCTCCTCCACCCAGAAGCTAGAGTGATCTTTTGAAAACATAATTCAGAGAATGCCCCTATTCTGCTTAAAACTGTTCAACAGCTTGTTATTTTAAAAATAAAACTCTTCATCCTGCCACTTCAGACAGATGCCCATGGTGGCCCTTCAGATCATGTTTCTTCACACCACAGGGCCTTTGCTCATGCTATTCTCCCTTTTTGAAATTGTCAGTTTCTTAAGACTTAAGCCTTCTCATGGCTTTAGATCAAGTCTCCTTACTATGAAATATCCTTTAGTGTGGTTTCGATTTCACAATTACAGGTGTGATTGTTTGACTAATGTCTTTCTTCCCCAGCTGGGGGAGAGCTGAGAGCACAGACATCGTGATTGGCCTGACTCACCAGTGCCAAGAGCAAAGTAGATAATCAAGATGTGCTCATAATTGTTAGAGGAACAAATGGATGCACAAGTAAGTGACCAGTATTATTCTTTGTAAGAACCTATAGAAAAGTAAATTTGCTATCTGTTCACAACTTAATTCTAGGGAGAGGATAACTTTATTTAAATCAGCTCTTAGAATATAGATGTGGCATATAAGAAATCCTTTGTGCCCTGGCTGGTGTAGCTCAGTGGATTGAGTACAGGCCTGTAAACCAAAGGGTTGCCAGTTCAATTCCCATCAGGGCACATGCCTGGGTTGGCAGGCCAGGTCCCCGGCTGGGGACATGTGAGGGGCAACCACACATTGATGTTTCTCTCCCTCTCTTTAATAAAAAAGACAAAAGAAATCCTTTGGTATTCCACACATTATTCTTTTTAAAGAAATCTAAATACTCTGCTTATCTAATAGTTTTACTTCAGATTTCCCTAGTATTACATATTATTCTGCATGACATAGGATTTGAAATAAAGGAAATGTTTTGGTTTTCACTTTGAAACTTTAGTTTCTCTCTCTCTCTCTCTCTCTCTCTCTTTTACCACTCACTGGTTTGCATTTAAGCTTCTACTTCTCTCTCCTTACCAGACTTTGCTTCCGACCAGAAGCCTTCCAGGAGGAAAAGGGCTGCACTGGGGGCTGGAGCTCAGCCATGTTGGTGATGGGCACTTATAGTAGCTGCATTGTCCAGTGTGGCGCCTGTTACTGTCAGAGCCCAGGGATCCTCAGCTCCAGTTCTAGTACACATTGTCCTCACTGTTCCTCTGATTAGTTGTTTCTCTCATTTGCAACTTGGCTTTTCAGCCTGAGTTATTTCTGTCTTAACCTCACATATAACATAGTATCTGTCCATAGTTCCTGAGAAGGTTGTCTCTGATGTTTCAAGATGAGATATAGCTTTGTCCCTGAATGTGAGCTAGACTCTTCCACTCCATCCTCCAAAATAGGAAGAGATGTTCCTCGTGGAAGTGACTCAGACCCACACCTAAGCACATTTTTCTTGCCCTGCCCACCTATACACACCTGCTTATTCCTCTTTCTTCTCCCCACCCCAGCCCACTCCCTCTTGAGAAGCAGCAGCATTTCTCTTCTCTTGGTTTCTGTGACTATACTCTTCTCTGACCTCTCCCTCTGCCCAGCTATGTGCAATTTTCTTCACACACTCTTCTTCCCTCACCACTTAAAACTAGTATTGGGGATGCATACTGGTACAGTCAATGTGGAAAACAGTATGGAGTTTCCTCAAAAACTTACAGATGAAACTGACTTTTGACTCAGTAATCCCACTTCTGGAAATATGTCCTAAGAATCCTGATCCACTAATCAGAAAGAATATATGCATCCCTGTGTTCATAGCAGCATTATTGACAATAGCCAAGGTCTGAAAATAGCCAAAGTGCCCATCAGCAGATGAGCAGATCAAAAAGCTGTGGTACATTTACACAATGGAATTCTACATGGCTATAAAAAAAAGGGAAATCTTACCCTTTGGAACAATTGGATGGACCTGGAGAATATTATGCTGGATTAAATAAGCCAGTCAGAGAAAAGCAAATACCATATTATCTCATTCATATGTGGAATCTAATGAACAAAATAAAATGACAAACAAAATAAAACCAGAGACATGGACACATAGAACAGACTGACAGATCTCAGAGGGAGTGGAGGGAGGGGCTAGAGAGATTAGCCAAAGAACATATATGCATATATGCAAAGTCCATAGACACAATAATTTGGTGAAGGCCCAGGGGCGGAGGGAGGGGACTTGGTGGAGGGAGGAAATGAGGGGGGAATGAAGAACATCTGTAATAGTGTCAACAATAAAAATAATTTTTTAAAAAGAATGAAAAGCAATTCGAAACTAAAAAAAAAAGAAAGAAAAACTAGTATTCCTCACCCCACCATCTTAACATCTCTTTGCATTTTACCCACTCTCCTTGGGACTTGGAAATATGCAGCACCAACAGAAACTTCTATCCTGATGTTTAGATGTGTATATTCAATACCCACTTGCAGATATAACCACTCACCACCGTTTTCATTGAACATGAAGGCATGTCAGGCAAAATGGAAAGTGTGACAATTCCATGAAAAGCCACCAATAATGCTGCTTTCAGGGACAGAGAGCCTTGAAGTGGCTGTCAAGTCCCACCACACAGCTTAGACTCTGCTTCTTCTGTAGTGGGGACAGGCTGCAATAATTATCTTCCTATGTGGTAACATCTTTCTGAAGGAACAAGTGACATTCCTGTCACACCACCAATGTAGCCCAGGCTGTTAGAATGCATGATACATTCATCAGGACAGTCTCTTTTCCAAGGTTTAGAAAGATACAAAAGTCTTATAACTGCAGAAAAACCTCCTCGTTGATAAAATAAAATGGCGCAAATTGCCATCTAAAAATATAATGGTAGAAATGTGTAAGCACTATCAAACAACTATATTTGATCTTGAGTGTTATTGTATGAATTTACCCTTAAAATTGGGCACTATTTACAATTAAATGATTAACTGGAATGTAATTATTAAGTATAAAATGTCTATTTGCTTTACATAGAAACATGATCCTGAAAGTCCTTGGGTTTTCATCTAATTGAATTAGTGAATTGACTACATGTCCCCTAGATTGCTCATTTTACACTTTTGCTAAGGGAAAGTGGCTAGCTTGTCAGAAGTAATTACTTACAAATTGGCTAATTAATTACTGTAGTCCTTATGCTGTGAGAGCCACACAGAAGTAGAAAAGGGCAGTCGAAGGACAGATGACAAAGTCTGTGTGGGCACCACACATCTCGTGACTGGCTCTAAAGGAGTGGCTACTTGTGGACACGCAGTCAGCAAAGGGACCACTTGACCAATGCAACAGATTGGCCTCAGGGGAAAAAATACAATAATTTTATTACTTCTTATCTTGTTAGAGATTAAAGAATATATAGTATTAAAAACTAACTTTTAGACATTTAACATACAATGAACATTTGCAGATTTTACCAGTGCCCACATAAAATAATTGAAAAAAACAGGTGTTTTATGAAAGGCTATCCATATATATATATATATATATATATATATATATATACACACACACACACATATATATGTATATATGTATATGAAAGGCTATCCATATATATATACACACACACACATATATATATCAGACAAAGTAGTGGGAATCTGAAAAACTTAAACCCTACTAGGCTACAAAGATTTAAAAGGCCTTCATGCTGACCTTATGCCTCATGTTTCTGAATACAGGGTCTCACTGCTGCTTCGAGCCATGTCTAACCTAGCCTGCAATGACACATTCTAAACCTGCAGGGTCATGCCAGTGTTCCCCAAACCTGGAGAATGATGCACGATACGGGTCCACGACACCTCCATCCAGATTTCCTCCAACTTACAGTCAAACAGCTAAAACTCCAACGTTAAAATAAATTAGGAGTTATTACTGATATGCCTACTAATCTATGTGCTGGCTTAACCGCTACTTGACTCCCATTTCTGAGGGTCTATGCTTTAGTCTTTTCTAATAATACATGTTTTATGAAAGATATTTTCAGAGGGGTAACATGCAAACTGCCTGGTTGGCCATGCATACAAGACTGTTACGAATCACATTTTTTATCCCATCTAGTGTCCCAACTCTCTTCCTGACACTTCCCACTTGAATGGATGGCAGAATGGATGTATTAACAGATTCAGCTTTTTGTTGAAAGACTAATATTGTACAAGAGATAATGATGGGTTCAGAACCTGGTTTTCACCTGCAGATTCTGAGGACAATCTCATTGCCGTAGACTCACAATCTTACATGTCCTGTTCTGATAATCATGCTGTGGCCTATTTCTGACACATTCCTAAGAATCAAGGTGCTTTCCCCAAGTTCATTCAAGTTGGTTAGAAAGTTAAATACAAAAAATGTGATGGGTGGACAGATCAATGTTAATGTAATTCTGGTTTCTTGCCCATTGCTGTCATTGCTCTCACAAATGGAAAGAACTTAAATCTGGTATAGTTTTTAACTAAAAATAGGCTAGGAGTTCAAGTCACCTTCCAGTGAAAACAAATGGAAGAAATATCAGGCTAACATGCAACCCTCCATGGTCAAACTTTTAAAAGATTAATGTGACTTCCGACCAAGATGCAGGCATAGGTAGACATACTGTGCCTCCTTGCACAACAAAAATTAAGGACAACAAAGATTTAGAAATAAGAAAACAACCAGAACTGATAGAAAATTGAACTGTACAGAAATCCAACAACCATTCATCCAGACTGGTAAGAGGGGCGGAGTTGCGGCAGAAGAAAGTGGAGGTTGGCGGACTGGGCACGCAGGCAGTAGTGGCTGGAAGATCCCAAGCATGCAGGCGGTGGCTAGCAGACCCCAGGCTCACAGGCAGCAGCTAGCAGACCCGGGCACAGGGTGGCAATGGGCAGACCCAGTGAGGCTGCATAAGGTGGCTGGCTGACCAGGTCGCTCCACATTCATGCACAGATAATCCAGGCAAAGCAGAAGCAGCGGAGGGGACTAGAATCCGAGAGAGAGCAGAGCAAGTGCTATTGTCCCCTCTCAGACCTTGCCCCCACATACAGCGTCACAACCCAGTGACTGGGTTGTTCCACCATGGGGAACACCTAAGGCTCCACCCCTCACTATGTAACAGCCACAACCAGACCAAAAAGAACCCCAAAAAATGACTCAAACTGGAGAACAAATCAAAGCCCCAGAGCCAATTCATCTAAGCGACGAAGAGATAGCCAACCTATCAGATGCACAGTTCAAAGCCCTGGTGATCAGGATGCTCACAGAATTGGTTGATTTTGCTCACAAAGTAGATGAACAAATGAAGGCTACAATAAGTGAAATAAGGGAAAACGCGCAGGGAACCAATAGTGATGGGAGGAAAACTGGGACTCAAATCAATGGAGTGGACCAGAAGGAAGAAAGAAACAACCAAACAGAAAAGAATGAAGAAACAAGAATTCAAAAAATGAGGAGAGGCTTAGGAACCTCCAGGACATCTTTAAATGTCCCAACATCTGAATTATAGGGGTACCAGAAGGGAAAGAAGAAGAGCAACAAGTGGAAAACTTATTTGAGCAAATAACAAAGAACTTCCCCAATCTGGCAAAGGAAATAGACTTCCAGGAAGTCCAGGAAGCTCAGAGAGTCCCAAAGAAGTTGGGCCCAAGGAGGAACACACCAAGGCACATCATAATTACATTAGCCAAGATTAAAATGAAGGAGAGAATTCTAGAAGCAGCAAGGGATAAGGGGACAGTCACCTACAAAGGAGTTCCCATCAGACTATCAGCTGATTTCTCAAAAGAGACCTTGCAGGCAAGAAGGGTCTGGAAAGAGGTATTCCAAGTCATGAAAGGCAAGGACCTACATCCAAGATTGCTCTATCCAGCAAAGCTGTCATTTAGAATGGAAGGGAAGCCCTGGCTGGTGCAGCTCAGTGGATTGAGTGCGGGCCTGTGAACCAGGGAGTCACTGGTTCGATTCCCAGTCAGGGCACATGCCTGGATTGCAGGCCAGGTTCCCAGTGGGGGCCATGTGAGAGGCAACCACACATTGATGTTTCTCTCCTTCTCATTCTCCCTCACTTCCCCCTTCTCTAAAAACAAATAAATAAAATATTTTTAAAAAATGGAAGGGAAGATAAAGCACTTCTCAGATAAGGTCAAGTTAAAGGAGTTCATCATCACCAAGCCCTTATTATATCAAATGTTAAAGGGACTTATCTAAGAAAAAGAAGATAAAAAGTAGGACAGTAAAAAGACAGCAAACTCACAGATATTAACAACCACACCTAAAAGAAAAGCAAAATAAGCAAACATCTAGAACAGGAGCAGAAACACAGAAATGGAGATTGCATGGAGGGTTAGCAATAGGGGAGTGGGAGGAGGAGAGGGGGACAAGGTACATAGAACAAGTAGCACAGATGGTGGGTAGAAAATAGACGGGGAGGGCAAGAATAGTGTGGGAAATGTAGAAGCTAAAGAACTTATGACGCATGGACATGAACTAAAGGGGGGAATGTGGGTGGGAGGGGGTGTGCAGGGTGGAGGGGAATGAAGGGGGGAAAATGGGACAACTGTAATAGCATAATCAATAAAATATATTTAAAAAAAGATTAATGTTGCAGCATGACTACCAGTGAGGAAATGTAGGTGCTGGGGTTTGCAGCAAATCAGCTCTGGGCCTTGCATCCATTTGTTTGTTCATGTCAAGGCAGTTGAGAAAAAAATAATATTTAGCCTTTATGAGTTTAAACAGTTCAATCTGTAAAGATTTAGGGATGATTACAAAATGAATACTGATGACAAAAAAAATTCTTAAAGCCAAGATAAACATTGCAGAAACATAACAACATGATGATGTTAATCATGTCCATCTAAAATGCCACATTAAATCAACCAAAACCGGGAAGTGAAGAAATGGAGCTCTGCT
The DNA here is from genome assembly GCA_004027475.1 of Anoura caudifer. Lineage (NCBI taxonomy): Eukaryota > Metazoa > Chordata > Mammalia > Chiroptera > Phyllostomidae > Anoura > Anoura caudifer. Next base: position 47,859 of record PVKU01006475.1, read on the forward strand.
AAATTTTTCATTTGACCCAGAACCAAGTCAGTAATTCTTTGCATTAAAAATATAATGTTATTTATGTTTTGACTGATTTAACCAACTAATCAGTAAAAAGTTTGATTCATTATAATCATATGGCCACACAGGATTCATAGCTTCAAGTGAATTGAATTTGTTGGGAATCAGCTATGTTTGTGTGGGTATTTGGAACCTTTTAGATGATACGTTACCACAGAAGTCACATTATTTAATTTCATCCTATACATTTATTAAACAGGTACTAAATAAAAAATGCTGATCATTTTGGAAAATAAAAAATATAATGTTATTGTTGACATTAACATGAGAGAAATAAGTCTAGATATTATCAATTTACAGGGAAGTTCTAGTAGAAAAACAGGAAGCTATGTGGAATCCGCACAGAGGGTATGACCCAGGTCTCCTCTTCAGAACTGAGACATTCACCCCCAGCTGCTAGCAATGCTGCCTGCTGAAGGCCTCAACTGGAGAAGTTTCCTTGCCCCCAGGACATGACTACATGACCCCAGGGGCAGCCAGCACTCCTGGATGGCCAGTGCCAGAATATAAATGGATATTCTCCTGCCAACCTTTTCCCTCATCTCCCACACCTCAATTTGGAATGTTCTAGAAGGGCCATCCCAACCTCAGAGCTCTTTGTAGGTTTGACTGAGGCTTCCATTGCAACTGTACTGCAGTTCAGCTTCCCCTGCAGCCCAGTCCTAAGCCCTTCACACCCGTGGACACACTGTTGCTGAGTGTGCTTTCTAGCAAACTTCCTACACACAAATCTTCACTTGTTTTCTGGAGACCCTGACCTATGACACTGTGTGACTTCCAAAACACTCTAGAGTAGAAAGGACAAATAAACATAACCCTTATAGCTCACGATGAATAAAAAATGAAACCAAAAAAATTATAAACGTTATTTTTTTAACTGAAAGCATAAAATGACCCAACAGATATGCATACTGGGGCAAAAGTAGGTTTACAGTTGAGAGTACATGAAACAGTTTATTCTTGTATTATTATTTATTAATTATTATATTATTTTCTATATGAACAACTGTAGACCTACTTTTGCTCCACTCTGTATAGATATGTGTTAAAATCTCCTTTATTAGAAGGCAAAGGCTCTCCAGTGGATCAAAAGTATAAAATCCAGCTGTGTGCTTGTGAGTTATTTATTTCATTGATGTTCACTGAGGTCATTTTGACCTTTTAAAATTAAAATGAAATTGGCTTGAGTTTTTAGTTCTGTGTCCTTAGGGGAACACAGTGCCCTCTTCCAATACCGCTGCAAATTCCTGGGCACTTACATTCTCGCTCAAACTTCTGTTCACCTCTGGGTACTTTGATCTCATTCATGACTCACTGTGGCTTTTTTTCTTCCTCCTTGCCAGACTCCACACTGCCCTTCCCTCCAGTCCTCTCCTTGATTCTCTCACAAGCCTCTTGGGCAAAGCTGTTTATGCTGTTAGGTTGGAGTGGGGGGAGATTGTTTTAAATCACAGTAATACAAACAACTTAAAATTGTATCTGATACCCATGTTCTTCAAGTTCTTTGATGACTAGACGCTGCTCATCATGGCAGACTCCTAACAAACACAAGTTCCCCTCTACAAAGAGCTCTGTGGTCAACTAAGGAATACTTTTCCTCTTATTTTTTGTTAAAAAAATTTGAAGGCTACTGAAAAGTCCAACAATAAGAGAAGAGTTACTTAAATTATGGTAGCTCCACATAATGGAAAACTAGAGAGCAATTTTAACATTTCATTTTCAAAAAATATATAATGGCTTGGTAAAATGTTCGTGGCATTATAAGAAAAAATATTTTTTAAAAAAATTTGTATACATAATTGTGATTTTGTGACCCAAAATATAAATAATTTTATTTATATTAATTAAAATGATTGGAAAGAAATGCACTAAATTATTAACTGTAGTTTTTAGGTAGTAAGATTAATAATGGCATCTATTTTATTTTTTATATTTCTCTGACTGTTTTAACTTTTAAAAATGAATACATATTATTCAAATCAGGCCAAATGAACAATGCTACTTTGAGACATTTATTGGGGATTTACTGTAGAGATTAGAAAAACCTAATTATTGGGGGGAAGAAAAAAACACTCATTTATATTAAGTTACTATCTTCTACTCTGTTAATTTTTAACAGGATGGGAAGTCAGAGCCTACTAACAAGGATGGGAATATTTCCCATTATTTTGCTGAAGATTTGTCAAGAGAGAGGAAGGAGGGTGGAGGGGAGAGAAGGAGAGAGAAAAGAAGAGGAACAGAAAAAGAAAAAAAGATTTACACCTAGAAAGTAATAAAAACTATTTCATTCATTCTGTGTTTTGAAATTCACAAATAGTAAGAATTTATATTAAACACAATAGTTTCTATTTGTAATACAATTGTATTAAATATCATTTTGTATTAAATACAGAGGGTGTTTTTATTATCATACATGCAATTGTCTAATTTATTTTTGTATGAATTCTCTATCAAATATTGGTAGATCATAAAAGTAATGTGTCTGCTTTAAACTAAAAAAAAAACCATGAATGTTGGTTTTCTAAGAGAACATGAAATCTAAATGACAGAAACAGTCTTATTTACAGTGTGGCAATGATCTCCCCTATTAAATGGTAATAGTAGTAACCATCACTGGTAATTATCAATGTAAGACCAAGAAAATGCAGCCTTCTCCCTGTGCTGACAAGACAGGACTCTCCCTCCACACCCTTCCTCAGTCCTCCATACACACACCCAATCCCCAGTTAAAGAGGATTCCCGGCCACGTAGCCATGTGACTGTGGGCTGAGATGAACCATCTTACTGTCCCCAGACATGAAGGCACCGATTGCATTCGTTGAGGAAGGCACTGGTTTCTAATTAATAAGCCAGTGTTTGCTACAAAAACAAAACATGAATAACGGACTGAAACAGCTCTAATTAGGAAGTCTTGTCTTTCATAAAGTCTGAGAAAACAGAAAGAGGAAAAACATTTTTTACTAATTGGCTTCAGATTCTCTTTTCCTCCACCAATCAAAACCTGTTAGGAAGAAGAGGAGGATTTCTTCTTTAGATTTTCTCATTTTGAGCCAGCAATACCCTCTCCATCAAGGCAGAGCTTGATTGGTTGGATCCAAAGGGGACTGTGTTTCCTAAAGTGGGGTTTGGTGCCACTTGGAGCAGAACCACAAAGGATTTCTTTAAAATATAGCTCCGAGGCCTTCTCCCCAAAATCCTGACTCAACAAAGCCCAAGTAAATCCTAGGAATCCACCTATTTTAAGTGTCCTGTTGGTTCTTGTGCACATGGAAAGTTGAGAACCATGTATGTAGCAATGCTATATGACGTTTTAAAAAACTCTTGGCAATTTAGAAGTGTGAGGTAAATTCCTAAGGTCCACAGTTCCCTGGACCTACAGAAAGTTATTATCTCTTTAACAAATGTCAAAATTTATGAAAGATTTTAACCTAGACAGGCACTGTCTTGGACCTGTGAGAGGAGCTCCCATACTTGTGGGAGGAGAGCAGATGGTCCTACAGGAAGAACTCTGTTTAGTTATAACAGCCCTTCCTTCTTAACTAAGCCCACCCTAAAGTTCTTCTTCCATCTTGGTCTGAAGAGAGCTGGCCTGTACTCACCATGTCTGCAGGTTCTGGGTGCAATTCTTTAAAAAAAAAAAAAGTGTTTATTGCTTTGAGAGAGAGGGTTGGGGGGGAGAGAGAGAGAGAGAGAGAAACATTGATGTGAAAAAGATATATCTATTGGCTGCCTCCCATAAATGCCCCATCCAGAGATTGAACCCAATAGCTAGGCATGTGCCCTGACTAGGAATCAACCTCAAAACTTTCGGTCTAAGCATTCTTCAACCAACTGAGCCACATTGCCCAGGGCTGCAATTCTTTTTTTTCTGGAATAAATCTTTTTTGTTGGCAAATATCTAGTTAATTTTTGCTCATGACTGACACAAAATATCTTGCTTTATGAACTACAATCCTTGGCAAACAGATGAGAAGGATGGAGATATCAAGAAGTCCTACAATCTCTTCCCTTCAGCAAGACTGAACAGAAATTTGGTGCTGTTATAATAATTATGCTTTTTGTTCCCTTAATTCAGAATCACCAATGATAGTAGTAATTATTCCCTGAGTACATGATTTAATGTATATTTTTAAAGATCATTTGATATTAATGATTAAGTTAATTATCAGGATTATCCATAACTGACTACACACATGCATGTGTGAACCCTTCAGCCCCCATACCAGTTGTAAGACAGGACCATAGTTTTAAAAATACTTGTTTTTAATTATTATAAACACAATACAGAGCTATATAAAATTCAAACATCATAGAAATATTTAGGGTAGACAGGGAAAATCTACAATAATCCCCAAAGCAAATAATTCCTCTCTGCTTATATAAAATCTCAATGTGTGTATGTGTATGTCTGTGTCCAACTTTTTTCTATATGTAAGGAACATTCTTAACATGAATGGAATTGTATAAAGTATAGTGTTACAAAATTTAGCAATGCACATTGGACTCATTTCCATGATACTGCCTTCTTCTTTTTAATAACTGGATAGTACTCTGCTAAATGGCTATGCGATGGTTTATTTAATCATTTGTGTGAGCAATTTTTTCTATATTTTTTTATTTATTATGAGCAATGCTGCAAGGAACATTCTTGTTCAAACTTAGTCTTCATATTTCTGCATTTGTGTCTTCCTCAAGATATCTTCCCTGACCTCTAAATTAGGTTTTCTTTCCTAATCCACACTCTCAGAGCATCACAGATCTCTCCAATATTGCTTGATCTAACTCAAATATTACATGTACTTTTGTGGTTATTTTATTAAAATCTGAGGCTTCTACTAGACTGTGAGCTCTGTGAGTTCAGGGGTTTATCAGTTTTTGCTCCCCCGTTGCATCCCCAGGGCCCAGCGTGGTGACTGGAAAGTGGTAGGCTCTTAATTGTTTTTCAGATAAACTAATATATCTCTGTGTCCATTCAAAAGTGGTTTCTGCAGGGTAAATTCCTATAGAAAACTTACTGGAAAGTCTGAACCAAAAGGTCTGAATACTGTTTTATTTTTCATAGATTTTAATTTATATTTATAAAAATAGTATTTATTATAGAAAAGCTTCATTTAGCCTTTTCTAGTCAAGGAATATAATGTATAAATATAGTAGTGTTTATTAATATATGATTTCAAAGTTACTATTCATATATTGAGGTTATGTACTAGAAATTTTTACTTCTGTAGTACATGATAAAAGAGCGTGAGGATCATCATATTAAAGGAGAGATCCCGGAAGAAGGTGAGAGGAGGCCCCAGAGGCAGGGCATTGAAGGACCTTTCACCGTCTCAACTTTGCCTTCCCCTTCAGCACTGTCTCCTAGTTTTGGGCCCATACAATCTGTATTTCAGCTGTGTCCTATGTTCTTCTTTCCCCATCTACCCTTACTTTTCCCCTCCATTCTACTTTTTCTTATACCTAGAATGCATGTCTCACCAGCTCTACTGTCTTTTCACTGCCAAATCAAATGTGTTTTTTATCATAAGGTTTTCAGAATGCCCAAAATGGAATTGATTCCTTTCTCTTGTGTGCTACAAAGTCCTTTCTTCTTAGTACTATTACAGTACTTACTTTGCAAGGACTTACATTATAGTTATTAGTTAGCCTCCCTCAATAAGATTGGAAATTCTTTTAGAGTGAGGAGATGTTGTGACAGAGAGGTGATAATAGAGAGGTAGATAAATACTTTCTATAAACGAACCATTTGTTATTAGCTTATTGTACAATATATATTATTCATTTATTGTATAGCAGTGGGGTGAAAGATTACATAGAACAGCTGCTTCTCTCACAGAACCTTAGATCCCTAAGCTAACTTCCTGCCAGACCTATAATCTGTTCCTCCCTTTTCTTCACAAGATGCTGAGAACCACCCAGATGCTGGGAAAAACCAGTGTTGTCAGCAATACATTTGCTGCACAATATGTATGTAGCTGATCTGTTCATTTCTTTAAATTTTTGCTTAAAATGACTTATGAAAAGGGAAATTGCCTCCCAAAGCTTCATATTATAATGTTTCTTATTTGAAAGTATATTTCCTTATACCATGTGAATTTACAAAATTAATTTGTTGGCTTGTATTTAATTAGCTCAGGAGTGACTCTGTTAAAGTTTTTATAAAATAGAAAAAAAGGAGTGAACCAACAAAATTTCTTAGATATGTCAAGTTGGAATGCCTGGAAATATTTAATATCAACAAGAACAAAAAGATTTTCAAGAAAGAGAGTGACCTAGTACCAGTTGCAGCTGTAGATGAAAGAAGCCCCTTTAATTTTTACAAATGATCCACAACCCCATTTGTTCAGTTGGAGACTCAAGTTTGAGCCTTTCTATCAGGAGCAGTGGCTCAATAAAGAGCATCAGGGAAAATAGTCCCCTAAGAGATACCAGTTTACCAGGTATAGTATGAGTCTGTGGGCCCTATTCTGTGTACAATATGAAGAAATGGTAATATCAGTATATGTATTATTTTTATTCCAGACTATGCACCAGGGTGTGACTGCAGATCAATTATTAAAATCAATATCTGATTATTAAAATCCCTTCCTGTCATACTTGCCTTCCACATCTGTCAGACAAGTGACTAGGATTTGTTCATGATCCAGACTTCAGATTATCTTGTTTTGTGCCTCTTAGGAAATTCATACATTGTATAGAAAAAAAAAAAACTAGGTTCATATTGTAATAAATGCACTTTTATTAAATGTCAGAGCTTAGAGAATTAATCTTGTGTATGAGTGTGTTATCTTGTGCCCGAATTGACAGAATACACACTTGGGCCTTTTCTTCCATGCACATGTGTTTAATGATACTTCAACTTCGTCATCCAGAAACTCATTTTGCTTCACGAGGACAATCAAGCTACTGCCCATTTGTTCCTTTGTCTCTTTCTTCAGTAAGTTCTTCCAGTGAAGTCAAAAGAAAAAAAAAATCAAACTATGACCTTTTCAATATACCACTTGAACCAAAGTTCAGGACAAAGGAAGAGAAATATTCAGATACATTTGTGTCACACACACAAACATTTGCTCAGCTTCCTTTAAAAATACTGTTTCTTGGCCTGAACTATATATTTTCTATGGGTATAGACAAAGTAGTTTATGTGTATAAAAAGTAATAAACAGAAAGTACTAACAAAACACTAGCAAATATACTGTGCAATAAATTTTGGTTTTTCATTTTAAAAATCAACAAAGCTTCTGTTTTCATAGAAGACACTAGAAGTATCGAATGTATTTATCCTATTTTCAGCATGTGATTTTTCCAGACAGTGAACATAAAAACAAGGGCTCTTTCAGCTTAGACCCCACAATTCATCTGCATGCTAAAGGCAAGGGGCCTTTTCCAAACAGTCATTACATTGTCCTTTGGCAATAACACACTATAACACTTTCCAATTGTTTCCACAGAGTCAAAGGGACTTATCTAATAGTAATAGCCACAGGCAAAGCTGGCAGCTACCCCAGTGTAAACACATTCTTTGTAGGTTCTCAAGGTGAAATGCAAAAATAGATAACAGAGGCCAAATTATTACAGGTTATTTTGACCACGCTTGAGATGTAGGTAGCACTTTCCAGAAAATTAGAACCAACCAAAATAGGCCCTTTTCCTCATGAGACTAAAATCTATGCTGCTAAAGCATGTATTTATTTAGTCTTGCTCTAAACTGCCTGTTTAGAGTGTCTTTCAACACATTCAGAAATGCCAAGACTCCTCAGTCCCTGAAGAGAGATAAAGTGGCCTGTTCTCAGTCCTTTTGTGGCTTGATAGCAGTTCAAACACCACTTTCCTTCACACTGTTTTTTAATTCTTCCCATCCTATCTGCCACCCTTTCATTAAGAGGATGAAAGTGGGATATAACCTCTTTTTTCGTTCAGTTACCCACTTGATTAGATCAATGCTGGGGGGAAAGAGATGCTGAGCATGGGGGAGAATCATGCACAGAGTCCATGTCTATGTTAGTCAGAGCCACTGAATCGACCGACTCTGACGTGGCTAACTGAAAAGAAATGACCTCTCAAGTCTTCACGAGGACACAGAGTCAACGTAATCAATTGTTAAAATCATTCGTGTTCTTCGGGCCCAGTCATTATTAGGCTTCAAGTCTCTATATTCATTCTCAAAAGAAAAACAAGAAAAAGAATCACAGGTTGAATTTTGGCATCTCATTCTTTACTTGTCTGTTTCTAAACTGTTGTCACACCTGCCTGCTTCTCTTCACCCACAGAGCTTGACTGGCAGAATTTAACCCAATGATAAGGCAAACTCAGACTTAAGCAATGTCAGTGTGGCTAAGAAAGGGACAACTGTTGATGCGGACACCGGCCAGCAGTGTCTGCGTCATTATGGATGAAATAAAACACACACACAGACTACCGAGTCTGGTGGGCGAAAAAGGACAACAGCATGGCTTTTTTCTCAAGGGGATCAAAAGCCGCAGCCTCCACCATGACAGGCCTTTATTTTATTTCTCCTCTCATTACAAGATGGTCCTCACTCACTATGCACAAGTTACAACAAAGGAGCCAATGCCCCTAATCACATCACAGAAGAAGGATATTAGCAAATGAAAAGGCAAAAGTGGTTGAGCTGGTTACACTGGTCCCTGCACGGGTTGAGCACTTGCAGGGTGAGGGAGTTTTAGCAAAAAGCAAGATTTAAAGCGGCCTAGGTATATTGCAAATCTGATTACCCACAAGAGAACCTATCTGTGGGTGTGGGTCCTATGCATCTCTGAGTGGGAGCTGCACCCATGCCATGCAGAAGGGTCTGCCACAAACTGTGTTTTTGACCTGGGAAAAACTATTCTAGGTTTTTCCTGGGTCAGAAGTTTACCACCAAAGAGAAGGGCCAGTTAATCTTCATAGAGCCACTGTTATTTCTCTGGTTTCACTTCAGCAGCACTGGAATTTAGTGGTATTTCTTACACTATATTATTGTAGCTGCTTATTTACTTGTTTGTCATGCCTTGTCCTTAATGGAGTGTCTATCACATAGCAGTTGCTCAATAAACATTCCTTAATTGAAGTAAATTAAATCAACCTAATCTAGGCAGAATTGGAAGCCCAGAATCAAATGTTTAGTTTTGGTTCACAGTTGTAGCCAAGAGCAAGTCAAGTTTTCTCTGCTGAGAGTATACAGTTTTCTTTTAAAATAAAATATCTACTGTCTTACTTTAACTAGCTTGACAGAATTTTCTATCTCTGGTATGTCTGACACTTCATGAATATCCAGAGAGAGAAAAAGTTGCAGAATGGTTGGTATTTAACAATTTCTAATTAGAGTATTTTGCAGAGTTATCACACATATTTTCAAACTTTGTTCACAAATCTGGAAAAATCGAAAGGCAGCATGGTATATGATCAAGAGATGGAGGCAGAGGATGTGGGTTTAAATTTGGTTCGGACATTTCCCCACCCTCCCCCTAACTTGACTCAAGTTACTAAATCATCCAAAATTAAGAAAACACCCTTAGTTTCTTCATTGATGAAATACAGTTAGTGTTCACTTCACACTTGTTTTTAGGACTAAGTGAAATAACAAGCAAATAAATTCAGATGGCAGATAGTTGAATTCATGTAGATGCTCAGAAAATGTTTGTTAATCCCAGGCAATCATCCTTTTTTCCCCTTGTTTTAGGTGGTACTTTTCTTTCTGGGATTATTCACAACATGCCATAAAATAATTTGAGATGTAATGAGTTGTTTAGGTAATTATCCTCTTCATGTTATAAATGGAAGAACATGCAAACCTAGACAATAGGGTTGTGTCTACTTGAGACAATTATGCCAATCATGCAACATAAGTTGGGGGTCAAACATATTTTCTCTTTTTTAAAAAATACATTTACAGAGAATTTATGTGAGAGATGATTGTCTTCTTCCCCAAATAGCTGATTGAATCACACATTCTTGCTGAGATGCATCAGAATGACAACCGTCGTTCTGAGATCTAAGATGCTGGTATAAAAGTTTTAAACAGAGATGAGCAGTCACATTTGGGTGTTTCCTGAAGGAAGGACAGTTGATTGACCACCCATGTGACACTAGCTCCAAGTCACCATTGTCCAAGACACAGCCCACTAACTTGCACACTCAGAGACTCATTCCTGTCACTACTCAGGGTGGACCAGGCTCTGGGGCTGGCTCACCCTGACAGCATCCCAAGGATGAAGTTAATGAACCAGCAGGCCAGTTGGTTCATTTATAATGAAAGATACAGTGTGTGGGTAAAGCAGACACTGACCACCAGTTTCCCCCACCCCTGTAAGTGAGCCTTGTAGAAAACCAATTTGTGAGAACTTTGCCTTGTAAGCCTAGAATCAGAACAAGAGACATTAGTTGTCCAATTCGAATGTTCAAACAGCTTTGATCATTGGGTCCTGTCCGTTTAAGTTAATTTTTTTGTTGCCTTCCAACATCCCAGGTTAAAGGAAACCCTTTTAGGCATTGTTATAAATAACAATCAGGTCTGGGTGTATCATGACTGAATGTTTCAGTCAATGTTTTAGTGCCTGGAGTTAACAATACCTCTCAAAAATATTTAGCAGCTTATTGGCCAGATTCCATGAGTTTAAAAAATGCTAGTTAATTAAAATAGATGGAAAAAAGTATAGTGATCCAAATAATGCCACCTGATTGCCATGGTCCTTACATAAACACAATCTTAACCTACCTAGAGCCAGGTAGGATGAGGTGCTACAAACTGCCCACCTGCAATCTCTTACCCACCCTGTGGCTAGAGAGCTGGGCCTGATAAGGTGGGTGGAGGAGGGGGAGAGAAAAGGCAAGGGGCCAGACACGGCCTGGGTGAACTGTGAGCACCTGTGAGTTAGGATGACCTGTTTCCATTACTTGACAAAGAAATCAAATGGTGCCGATTGCTCAGTTTCACTTTGTTTTAGTTTCCATTCTCACTTGGTTTTACTACTTCCTAAGTAAATCATTAGTGGGAGCACTCTAAAGGGCCATTTATAAATAATATGTAAAATCTGCCAGCATGGGCCTTTGGGATGACAGAGATAGTCTTCTGAAGAACAGCAACATTTCTTTACACATATAGACATTTTGTAATGAAGCCCTCATCTGAAATGAGTTTGTAGTCAGTTCTGAACTATATTATTTAACAGAGTTTTCCTCCTTCTCTCTCTCTCTCTCTCTCTCTCTCTCTCTCTCTCTCTCTCCCCTCTCTGAAATCCTCATTTACTATTCTGTTCTGTGTCTAGTCTTTGGAGTTGTAAAGCAAGTCCCACAGTTAGCTCCCTTTTGCAGTCTGCTTGTGGCACATAAGCTCTGTCCCTGTATGAATCATGAGAAAAGCAAGAATACAGCACTTACTAATGTATTTTGTTCACTGATAAAAGGCAGTCATTCTCAAACTATGCTCTCAGAGAACACTGACTTTCTTGCACAGAACTGAGATATACTACTCCTTTAAAATTAAACAATGATGGCTTTTTCACAATTCAAAGAGAAATTTAAGTTAGTGGTGTTTTCTGCATTTTTTACAGTTGATTTTTTCTTACATTTTTTGGCTCTTGCTATAAATTGTATATAGGCATTATTTGTCTCTAAGAGCCTATATTTAGTCCCTACATATTTACTCTACAAATATTGCATTAATATTCCATGGAAAGGTTCATGGCTTCCAGATGCTCTGTTAAATAAAAAATATTTGAGAACCACTGTTATGATTAACAAAAACATTTGATTGAGCTCTGATTTCTACTTATAATAATATAATATATATTTTACAGCAAAGCACAAACTAATACATCCCAATACATGTTTACAGGTTTTCTCAATCTATATCACTGTTATCTAACAAACCCTTTTTTGTTTGTTTATTATTTTTAACTACTACTAACTATGTAGTTTCTTTCCTGTTGAGTTGATGGGTATCTGTTACAATTCAAGTTTCAATGGCTCCCTTAAGAACGTGTTTGTCATCTCTCCCAGAAGAGGCCACATTTGGCCTTTCCGGTAATACCTTGACTCCCAGCTTGCTGGAAGGATTCAGTAAGTGGCTGGCCTTCCCATGGGATGGGCAGTGGCTTGCATTAGAGATTTGGCTCTAGCTCAGTGGTTTTCACACTTGTCTGGAATCACCTGGGAAGCTCTTAAAAATCCAGGTTTCCAAGCAGTGCTCTTGACCAATTAAATTAGAATTTCAATATGAGATTCAGGTAGGATCTTTTTAAAAGCTCTCCTGGTGATTCTGGATTTCAGCCAAGGTTATAAATTACTGCTTTAGATAGAGATCTTACCTACATACTACAATTTGCCTCCCATGGAATTCTCTGATATATGATGATTCAAGGAGATAAGTTTTCCTTACTCATCCTCCTAAATAAAAATCTAAATAACTAAAACAAAGCAGTTATTAAGGCAGAGTTCATTTGATTTCTTCCTGCTCACTCCCTACATTTTTCTTTTGAGAGTCAGCTCTCCAAACTTAGAATAAAAGACCAAAGTAGATTAAAAATTAGCAATGAATGGTCCCTGCTATCTTATCTCATGGCCTTTTCCATTAGTTCCTAATTTTAACTTTGCATATTTTGTGACCAACGATGTTGTAAAAGCCACTTTTTTCTATGAGAATTAGTGATTACTGTGTAGCTGTGGTTCTTCATTCAACTTCCTTCAGTCTGAATCAAAAGTCCTATGCATTACTTGAAACCTAAAAACTTTCACTGTTATTCATCCAAGGCAGTGCAGACTCTAAACTTCTCATAAACAGTGATTACCCCTTATTCACTTGTGCATCTTGGTGTCAAGTGGAGTACCTGACTCAGAGCCATGGCCATTAAATGAATCAATTAGTTAAACAATTAATAAACAAATGGACACATGCTGGGATGTGGAGAGCTAAGCACTTACCGAAATCAAATCAGGGAGAAGGTCACAGATAAAGGCAGGTGGTGTGTACTTCCAACATGTGCACCATTATCAGGGAAGAAATCAAAATAAGTGCAGGCAAAACATACAGAATTTCTACTCAATTGTCAATGGAGGCAATTATGAAGAGCTACACATGAAAATAGTTACATAACCATAAAAAGCTGAGAATAATGAAAATCTAAAATGAGTGATATGCATAAATTTAATTACATAATTTCATAGAAGATAACGATAATTGGCTTAAAGCCACTGAGAAAGCTCCATAGACTCAACATAAACCTTTAGATACTGGCAGGATTTAGAAATGGGCAGGGAAGGAAGAGCATTCAAGACAGCAGAATGGCAGAGGCAAAGGACTGGAACTGGGAATGAATGTGGGGCATGCAGAGGCAGCAACTCCTTGTTGGATCAAAAGCTTGGTTAGCCGAGCTGGATCAGAGTTTCATGGTGGAGAAAATGGTATTTGGATTTTATAACCTTTCGAATATGTATGTCTATCTGTGCTTAATAGTATGCTGATATTTGAGTTTCAGAATAATTTATCTGGTTGAAAGAACCAGAAACAGGAGTCAGTTTATTATGACAACAGCCTAAGTGATGAGCATGTGGAAGTGAGTATACATAATAAGATCTAAAAAGAAAATGTATGACAGCAAGAAACATTTAAGACAAAGAACCTATGGGACTTCAGGACTGATGTTCTCTATGAAACAAAGGAAAGGGAAGAGGCAAAGATGATTCCAAGTCCTGGCCTGGTGGCTCAGTTTGGTATACTGTCCAGTCTATCAAAATGTGTGGGTTCAATCCTCGGTCAAGGCACATACCTAGGTTTTGGGTTCAGTCCCAGGTGGAGGCACATATGGGAGGCAACTGATCGATGTTTCTCACATTGATGACGTTTCTCACACTGATGTTTCTCTCTTTCTCTCTGTCTCTCTTCCCCCCTTCCTCTCTCTCTAAAATCAATAAACATATCCTCAGGTGAGGATTAAAAAATAAAAATAAACAAATAAAAGATGATTCCAAGTTTTATGATCTAAGTGGCACTCATCAAATTAACAAGGAGACTGAGGGAAAGTACAGATTTCTCGACATTCTAAGACAGCATGTAAAATCCTTTTGTTAGTACTATAATGGTGATCTCAGCTAAACAAATGGGAAATAAGGGTCTGTTCATTACAATGATCAAATCTTAAGAGGATATATCAATTGCTAAGGTAAATTTAAGCAGACATTTTATGTAATTTACTCTCAGAAGCATAGATCTACATTATTTTCAATACAATTAACTTCTAACTGAAAATATCCATTCCAATGGCTGACAAGCAGTCTAATTTTATCAACAGAAAGACGTTCAGTAGGCTAGTCATGTATATAACACATTCTGACAATTCATATCATCTCTGAATCTAAAGACCAGAGTCCATTTTTAAGTGATTCAAATAAAACACAATCAGAATGTGAAAGATTAGTAATATATTTCTGTATCAAGTGCACATTCTGAATAAATTCATTTGTTTTAACTCTTTCAGATAATAAAATTGATAGAGAGATCAGCATTCTTTGGTGGTGCAATCTGAAAGAAATCCTTTTTAAACACTTCTAACAATGTTTCCAATTTAATATCACAGCCGTCATGAATAACCACTGCTTGAATCACTCAGTAATGTTGGTAGGCAGTGCCAACATCCTCTGAATAAACAGAATGAGCTGAAGTCATTAGAGCAGAGTCATATTTTCCCTTAGCCAGGCCTTTATTCATTGTGCCATCTCACCAGAATTCTTCTCTCTATGGTTAACGATCTACATTCTTCCCAAACTCAAGGTTCTGCTCTAATAACTTTTCCCCTGCTCTGAAATTCCATTGCATTTGCTGTTTTTATACCTTGTCTTAGTTCATTTGGGCTGCTAAAACAAAAACCACAGGCTAGATAGCTTATAAAAAAAGAAATAGATTTCTCACAGTTCTGTAGGGTAGAAGTCTAAGAAGATCAAGGTGCCACCATATTGGGTGAAGCCCCCCTCCCAGGTTGCAGACTTATGGCTGTGTCCTTATGTGGTAGAAGGGGGCAAGGGAGCTCTCTTGGGTTTCTTTCATTAGGGGCACTAATTCCACAAAGGGGACCTAATCAGCCCCAAAGTCCCCACTGCCTAATAGCATCACCTTGGGGTTAGGGTTCAGTATATGAAATTTGGGCGGACATATCCATACCTTAGCACACTTCATTTAGACTTGTCATTTTCTATGCTTAGTACTTGTTTTCTCAGTAGTGACTGTGGAAGAATCGACCTGCAGGATAGAGGAGCAAGCCAAATGGCACTTCTTGGAAATACCGGATAGATCCAGGAGTTGATACATTCTACTGTTCAACCGGCCTCTGTCTTTAACAAGACAGTACCATGAAAAAAGAGAACATGCTGTATGAAGTAATATCTATGTTTATGTAACAGTCAGGTAAATTTCATGGTTTGGGGTTAGAACCTTGTTTGGATACCCCAGATATAAAGGATATTTTGAGGACAATTGAGGAAACTGTAATACAAACAGGATGTTAGGTGAGAAAAAAACTGATGGACATAAAAATTTGGAGATTATTAACTGAAAAAAGCAACTAACAAGACAACAATAATAGCATCATTTCCTAGAAAAAGATTTGGAAGGATACATACTAAGAATTATCAGTGGGCAATGGTATTAAATCTTTTTTCTATCTTCTTTTTGGCTTCTCTGCATTTTCTAATTTTCTACAATGTATATATACTGCTTTTTTATAGTAAAATCTTTTTCAAGAGAGAGAAAAATCTCCCCGTACTGCCAGCCGATCTGTCCCTGCCTCGTATCTACCTCTGCTCCCTTGTTACATATCAATTGCACCAAGATCCTCCCAGGAGCCGGCCAGAGACCTGGGAGAAATGCCAGGCATCTCACTTCCCCTCACCACCTAAACGTTCTGCAGTCTGTCCACTCCTCTCCTCTTCTACCACTGACATTGACCCAAGCCTGATTATCTTTTACCAATCTCCCTATCTCTGGTCAGGTTTCCTTCTCCATCAGCCCCCAGAGTGAGCTATCTGAAATGCCAGTCTTAGCAGTATCATTCTTTTGCTTTAGGTCCCTCTGTGGTTCCATGTCTGCTATAGGATATAGTCCAGGCTCTTAGTATGGAATACAGATCTCTTCAGGATGTGGCCCTCGAGGATGTCCCCCCTCATCCCTTGCCTCACACTGCCCTAAGCTCCAGCATTAACAACCTGCATGTGGTTCCCTGGACACATTGTGCCCTTTTATGCCTCACTCCTGTTTCTAAGGCTCATCCTTTCTGTGTTGAATATCCCTCTCTTTGTGCCCTTACCCCCATGCATGGCAAATTTCTATAATCCTTCAAGTATTATTCCTCTGACAACCTTTCCCTAATAGGCCTGTGGCACTCAGTCTGAGTGTCCCTCTTTCTGCATTCAAGGTGCTGTGCACACTGTTACACCCACCGCTGTTGCACCTACCCAATGTACTGAAATCCTCTGTCTGTGTGTCTGCCTCTCCCACTCAACTGGAGGTTATTCCCTAGAAGTCACTGGGAAGTGTCTTATTCTCAGACATCATAGGCATCATAGGTACACAATACATATTTGAAAAGTTGATCTGAATGGTGCCATGGTGAGTATGCTCCTTCAGTAGCAGGTTTTCTCTCTCCTGCTACCTGTCTCCACTTCCTACAGCATATCCAAGGAGCAGTGCAAGGACTGCAGATTGGAAGCCAACCCACAGAAAGAATAACACCCACCAAGGGAAGACAATGGCTATCTCTGTGCTAGGCTGGGTTGGTAAGTCATTAGAAAGCTACCAGCCACCTGGGCTCCAGATGCCCTCCTGAGCCAACCCTGGAATGTGGTTCTTTCCATCTGCCTTCCTGCCTTCTAGACATTAGTTTTTTGTGGCCACAGAAAGACACAGATTCACTATGGCCTTCAAAGAGTATCTTCTCCAAAACTTGACCCACTTTTTTAACCTTCCTAGTTTAGTCCCTACTGGGCAGCACAGACCCTGCTAACCAGTTGCTCCCTGGTCATTGCCTAAGCCTCACTAAGACAATAAGCCTTGTCTTTGCAACCATGTCATAAGCTCTCCAAGAATAGGGCCAATATATCTACAGGTCCTTGTGTCCTAATCACACCTAGCTCAAAGCTATACATGTAGTAAGTTTCAGCCCATCTTTGTGGATTCACTGAATATTATCCTTCAAGCCATACTATTTTGTGCTCTATTTGCTAAGACTATTTTTTAACATTTCAAGAACAGCTCTATCCTAATCATTGGTTAATATATTTAACCATATCTCCATCTTTGGATGATCTTAAAGTCTACTACTGCCATTCCTTTCCATCTACACTTCCTCCATTAATTCATTTCTTCTCTGATTTGCCTCTTAAAATATTCTGAGCACAGTTTAAAGCACCTTTTGCCAAAATCACACTGGAATCATCTATATTCTGAAAATATGCATCTTTGAATTATTTTTAATTGCCTTCAACTGGATTATTGAATTCTCTTTTTTCTTCCAAGTTCTGTAGTTGTTGATCCATTATCTCCAATGTTCCACTGCTGGAGAGAAGTCTTAGGCTAAGCTGGCTTTAGTTCTTTGGGAAGTAGCATCCTTCTAAGCCTTCTTTTCTCTCACCCCATGGAATGACAGACTGTCAGGCCATCAGCCACATGGCCAGGCTGGGGCCTGGATTTTTCCAGCTAGAGTCCTCTGAGACCTAGTAGACCATTCAACTGCTGAGAAGAGACAATGTGAGGGCCTGCAGAACAATTCAGGGACCAAGGCGGGGTTCTGGGAGCCAAATACCTCAGGTTCAGAATGGGAGAACAAGTGAAAGTAGGGCAGAATCTGAACAGGACCAGAGAAGCTTCTGGTTTCTTATTTCAAAGCCGGAAGTATCTGATGTAAGAGGGCATTAGTCAGGCTATATCCAAGGGCTGGGGCTAGAAAGATAAGATACTCTCTCAATTTAAACATTTAACTACAATATGTAGTTTGTTTTTTCACTGTTTTTGAGACATGGATAGTATATCTTCTCTCTTACTGTTCCTTACCTCCACACTGTCCATGATCACCCATCTTGAATCTTGTTCTTAGATTTGTTTTCAAACTAGAGAGTAAATATTTTTAGATTTATGATAGATTTTTTCTATTCACTTTTTATTGTTATTTCTGATATATTGTCATTTGCTCTACCCCCCATAACAATAGTTTATAGATTGACAGCTCTCTCTACCTGCCTCTTTATTCAAATTATTTGCTTCAGAAGAAAAAACCTCAGAGTTAGGCAAATTACTGACTTTTTAAAGATTTTATTTATTTACTTTTAGAGAAAGAGGAAAGGAGGGAAAAAGAAAGGGAAAGAAACATCTATTGGTTGCCTCTTGTAAGCCCTCAATTGGGGATATGGCCCAAAACCCAGGCATGTGCCCTGGCTGGGAATCAAACTGGTGACTTTTTGGCCTGCAGGATGACACACAACCCACTGAGCTACACCAGTCAGGGTGAAGTTAGACAAATTCTTTAGATGGCACGTAGAAAGCAAAAATTACAAAAGGAAAATTGGTGACTGGAATTCCATCAAAATCAATAATGTTTACTTCTTGGAAAACACCATGAAAAATGAAAATGCCAGCCACAGATAGAAAACATTTATAAAACATATATCTGACTAAGAACTTGTATCCCAAATCTGAAAAGACTCTTACAACTAAATAATAAAGAGACAAACAATCCAATTGGGAAAATGGGCACTAAAGTTAGACTAGACATTTACAAAAGAAAAATATTTTAATGACCAATAGACAAATGGAATGATGTTTGACATCATTGGTCAGTAGTGAAATATAAATTCCCTTCATAATGAGGTGCACTGCATGTTCACTAGAATGACTAAAAATTAAAATGACTGATAATACTGAGAATGTAGTACAACTGGAACCCTCATATACTGTTAATGAAATTGTAAAATGGTAAACCACTCTGAAAACAGTTTGACAGTTTCTTTAAAAGTTAAGCATACATTTACCATGTTTGTAGCAAGCAGTTTACCAACATTACCAACATTTTTATTCCTAGGTACCTACCTAAGAAAAATGAAAACATACATCCTTATAAAGACTTCTGCATGAATGCACACACTAGCATTATTCATGAAAATACCCCAAATGGAGCCAGTCAAATGTTTATCCCTGGATAGACAAAATGTGGTATATCCATACAAGGCACTCATACAATAAACCACTGAAACACACAACATGAATGAATCTCAAAAAGAAGTAAAAGAAGCCAGACTAAGTAGAAGAAGCCAGACCACAAGAGTGTATACTGCATGATTCTTCTGATAACATTTCTATAAAACACAAAACAAGAAAAACAAAAAGATGATCTGTGGTTTCCTGGGACTAGGGGCTGAGTCTTAGGGATGGGGATTGAGTGCAAATAGGCACAAAGAAGTTTTGAGGTGATGAAAGTATTCTAAAACCTGATTGTGGTTGCACGATGGTATACATTTACCAAAACCCACCAAACTGCATGTCTACAGTGGGCAATTGTGTTGTGTGTTAGTTATATCTCAGTGATGCTGTAAAAAATTTTATCTTTGCCTTCTAAATCATTTCCTTAAACTAGACATCTACACATGATTTCATTTTCCACAGTTAGGTGGAATAATACTTCTTATTGCTTTCAATTAAAGTTTTGCTTTAGTTTGTGTGTGTGTGTATGAGTGTGTTTATTTCCAAGATCCTCTTTTATTGATAACTAAAGAAATATCAACTATGTTTTTCTTCTGGTTCATGAGCAAATCTCTTTAATGGAGGAGGGATTTTTCTTTAAGTATGTATAAACTTGCTGATGAATTTATTCACAATTCCATTCGTTTTCTACTTCCTCATTTTAGAGTATAATCTGGTGTACTTTAATGAATATATTGGGAAGTCTGGCAAGCTGGATGGGAAGGCTCAGGGTACACAAAGGAGACGGTCTGTGGAACCGTGGAGCAGGCTGAGGCTTTGCACACCATCACACTCCAAATGCGGACAACAGGAATTTGAGTTGTGGCCCAAGAGCAAGAAAGCAGAGCAGAACTGCGAAAGCCCTGATCACTGGGCACAGAGAGCAAGGACTGGCTCTGGCTGAGGAAAGCTCAGGCCTAAGGGAGAGAAGAGGCTAGCAAGGGTGCCATGTTGGCTGGAGCTGTGTCTAATCTTCCCGGGAGGGCAGAGGACTGGAGAAACGCTTCAGATTCTCACAGTGGCTCCTGGAAATTGTCTCCTTTATGAATGGACCTTCAGGAGGCTGGGAGAAAAGGCTCAGCACTTTCATAGGCTCAACACCCTTCTGCTAGTCCTTCCTGTTATCATTCCTGAAATCCCTAAGCAGCATTCCTTCCTTCATGAGCTCTCAAGATGAAAATGTGCTTAAGAAGCTTTGTTTTTCAAAAAAATAAATAAATAAAATGGGAAAGCTTCTTTAGGTTTCTAAAGAAAATGTGCCGTGGTTCTTTTCAGGTGGACAATATATCCTTAATAGGTGGATGATGAAATAATTAACTTTCCAAGTTGCAAGTTAGGAGTAACTGCTATTAGAAAAGCCGTGTTAAAGTCTAATTCTTCTCTTCTAAAATCAGTTCTCACCCTGCCTCCTACCTCTTTTCTCATTTCTTCTATCAAATAATTGCTCGCAGCACCCCCTTATAGGTCTGTCCATTGAGTTGTTCCCTCTCTGCAGTACGGGGATCACGTTAAAGAGTACCTTTGCACTTCCCATGGCCTCCAGGACTGCCTTGCCCCCAGTGACTGTTTAAGAGCTATTGTTCACTTACACTTAATTGAGGTGGAATAAGCATTTGGGAGAGGCAGCGGGACAATAAGGATGCCAAAGCCTCTCAATAGACCTTTAAATGTAGGTGGAAAGGGAGAGATCTGAATGTATTAGAGGATAATTCCAGAATGTAGGAGGGAACAAAGCACCTAAAGAACAAATAGGCTCTGAGAGAGTCTTACGAAAGATGCAGCATCTGCTGATAACTATAGAAAGGAAGAGACTGTTATTATCTGAAGACTCAAAAAGACTGGCAGATTGGTCTGGCCCAATGCCAGGTGCACAAGATGATCTGGCGAGGATTATCAGAGCTCTTCTGTTAAAGCATGGATCACATGTGTGCTGAAAATGTGTTCTTTCTCTGGGATCGAGGTGACAGACAGCCACGTCACACGCCATCCCATTTTCCACCCCGATTTCAGCCAGCCAATATACCCAATCGTTACTCAGTCTGTCTCAGCCGTGTGCTTTCCCCAGACAGCTGAACAAAATATTTTCAGAATGTGGAATGTAAACAAGGTTCCTACTGTTAGCAATTCTGTGTCATTTATTTGTGGCTTATTTTATTTTTCTTTAAGTCACATTTAAAGTCAAAAGATTGCCAGCCTGCATGCTGCATGTAAACAAATCAGAAATATAGATTAGAATTGCAACTGATTGGTTAGCTGTGAAAGCGTCTGTGTAAATGGAAGAAGGGGGGAAAATCTATTATGCCCCTGGGATTTCACTTCTCCACAGGAAATTCAATTGTGAAAAGGGCTTTAAAAGCAATGACTTTAGTCATCTGTTTCCTACACACTGGCTACAGTAAATGCTAATAGAATACCTAGTCAGAACCTCTGCAGTGCTCACGTGACACAGCCTCACAAAGAAAAACAGTGAGTGGTTCTGAGAGGAGAATGAAGTCCTACAAATATGAGTTAGTATATGGTGATCACAAAATGTGTGTCTCTCACAGTATTGAAGATGTTTTTCAAGAAATCACAATTTTCCAGTTGCATTATTTCTGGCCATTTGAAAGTACATGTCTACAGTGTATGCTCCTAAGTGATAAAAGGTTGTGTGGACCTTCTGGTTCTCACTGAGAATCCAAATCAAAACTTGCCTTCTTTTATAAATTTCCTCTGAAACATATTCTGTCTTCCAGCTCCATAGGGAGCTAAATGAGGCATAAGAATTTCATTACTTACCCACTGGCCTATACGATTGATGTGTTCCTGGCTCAGTGCCATGAATTACACAGTTTCTAAAAATTCATTGACACTTTAGAGTTATCCTACCTACCTTTTTTACATTATTGGAGAGCTGGTAAACTAACATGAAAATTAGCTGGATTATTTATGTCTTTGAATTCTCCATGGTGTCTTCTGAATCGAGGTCAAGGTGTAATCCTGGGTCACAGATGGGTCATGCAGCAGGGGATGTCCCTCTGTGAGCCTGCCACATTCTTCTGTTGCTTCTCCCTCCTTCACTCAAAAGTAATTGGTTTCCAACTCACCCAATTAGTCTCATCACACCTTCTCAAGTGATACCAGCTGTATCAGACCCACAACAGAATCTCCCTCAGAACAAAGCCCCGTGGAATCAACGTTGTGTGCCCCACAGGATTAGACACCTGGAGGACTGCAGGAACAATCACCTTGAACCACAAATTATTTGGATCATTTGGCAAAAGGAAAAGCAACTTCCTCTATCAGGCAAGATTTTTACAAAGTTTTCTTCTGAGGAGAAATGAATACCACAAGAACAGGGATTTAAATCAAGCTGGAAGATATGGGAGAGAATAATCCATGTTTTGAGTCCAATGGCTCTACCTACAGATTTTGTTTCCGTCCCCAAGCACACTGACAAACAGGTGAAATTTCATTGTTCTCAAGAAAAGCCCTGAAACCAAGTAGAACCCTCCTCCAGTGTGACAGGCAGAAGTTTAGTCTTCCTGCACATTCTCAGTTCTTCTATAAACATAAATTTCAACTCAATCTGTCACTCATTTGTTCTGAAAATAAATCATTTCTGATCGGTTATGGAATAAGTTTTTTCATTCTTGTAAGTTTACTGTGCTACACTTTTCCATATATTCTATATCCAGGATGTCTTATTTTTTCATTACATATACCCTTTTTAATTCTGTATAGTACTTACACAGACAATATGGAAATCTGACTTTAATCAGGCATCCACTTGAAAGCCACATCTTGAACATTTCAGTGGGAACTGTTTTCATTGTGAATAATTCTTACTGAGAGAAATCTTTCTTAATCTAACTTGAATCTCCTTGATTTAAATTAAAACCATGCTTGCCCATTTTATTATAAAAAGAAACATTTATTTCTCCTACTCATAACTCCAATTATCTCATGAACAGGGGCCATCTATCTGCACCTCTTCAAGGGGTGATTGGGAAGACATGAGCTTGACAAACATTAGGCCATGTTTCACCCATACGAAGGGTCACTATGTTCTATCAGGCCCAAATCCTCCCATCCTAGGTAGACAAGAAGGAATGGTGCTCTCTTCTGTCTTCTATCCCCTGAGTGTCCCTGTGTGCAGTAAAACCACCTCCTCTACCCTAGAGGCTGGATATCTTCACAGAAAGGAACCAGGAATCCTACTTTAGCCACAGATAGGAATCATACTCTCGAACAGTTTCTTGCTTTGGGGGTGGGAAAGTAGGGGAGGAGAGTCATTCATCTGCTGGTTTCAGAAAGTGTGTCTATTGGTTCTATCAGTTAGGTCTTAACTGAGTGCATCTGCTGGAGGCTGGCAGCAATAGAAGTCTTTGCTCTGCCATGGTCTGAATGTTTGTGCCCTCCTCAAAATTTATATGTCGAAGTTCTAATGCTTGATGTGATATTAGGAGGTAGGGGTTTCTGGAAGGTGTTAGGCATTGAGGGTGGAGCTCTCATGAATGACGTTAGTGCTCTTATAAAAGAAACCCCACAGAGCTTCTTTGCCTCTTCTATCAAGTGAGGATACAATGAGAAGTTTGCAACCTGGAAGAGGGCCCTTGCCAACAATGTTAGCACGCTGATCTCAAACTTTCAGTCCCCACAGGTATGAGAAGTAAATTTCTATCGTTTATAAGCCACCAATAAGTGGTACTTTCATTTTAGCATCCTGAATGGATTCAGGCTCCAACAATGAGGTGTATGTAAAACTTGTTTTTATATGTTAATTGTTTAATATGAAAAATAAGGCCATCTGCAGTTATAAGTCAAGCACTTGGAGGATCCAAACATAAACACGCCCTAGTCTATAATCCTCAAAACTTTCCAGTTTTATCTTTGTTGGTGAAACAATTCAAGGGACCTTACTGTTTCTCTTATTTCTAAGATACTAATAATTCTATAGCTTCCCTTCCAAACATTTCTAGTTTCTAAGCTGTGATTCTGAGAGTGCACAGAGTATTCTACTAAGGTCCCATCAAAATGAAATACTGCTTCCTGATCTTGCAGAGTCAAAGCTTTGCATTTGTATTAGCTTTAAAAATAGCATCTTTGTCTAAACAATGGGCACCCCGTTGGCTGTTCAAGTAGCATTTGCAAGTGTGTCCTGCTCTTGGCTGTTCATGTAGCATCTGCGAGTGTGTCATGCTCTCTGCCATTCTCACACTTCTAGTGTAATCCAGCTGGGAGCACCTCTCCCTGATTCAAACACATATGTGGCACGCATTTCAGCACTCAACCATCGTTCTTGCTATTTAGTTAAAGAACAGCACACGGGTCAGGGAGCCAAATTCTCAAGAACTTAGATTAAATGTCCTTGGCTGATTTAAATCTTAGAGCTGTATGGAATTTGGCTTATTACAGTATCTCCAATTTTTTTCTTTCAATTTTTGATAAAAATAGCTTGAACTTATGTTCACAGTACATTGTGATACAACCCTGTTTCAGCTTCCTGAAGCCTTTTTTAATTTTTTGATTTGTTATTTCTATTAGTTTACCCTTGGTTAGTGTTCACTCAGGCTGAACTAATAGAGTGTTTAGGATGGATGTCAGAAAATTATTTTTCTCTGTCAAAAGCAATTGGCATTGACTCAAAAATCCATCGAGGGACTCATAAATAAAATTCAAGATTTTTTTTTGCTTGAAAGAGAACACATACATTCACATAATATTTAAATGGAAAAGATAACATTCTATTCAATAAAAACAACAAAAAATAAAAATGTATACATTGGTTCCATATTATGGACCAATTAGAACACCTAGAGAAAGAAGAAGAAAGGAAAAGAAAAAAAAATTAACAGGGAAGACCAGATGGAGACAGACACAGGAAAAAAACCATACAAACACAAGGAAAATGAGAGACAGAAGCTCAGGCAAGTGGAGAACATAAGCTTTAAAGAGTCACAGCAAACAATGCATTTTAACCTGTTACCATTAAACAATGAAAAGTTTTCACAACTAGAGAATAAACAGGCTCATCTCAAGTAGGAGTTTGAAAACGAAAAAAGTGAGTCACAAGACACAGAGAGTTGCTTTAGACTGGTTTCCATATGTAACAGCATTTCCCATAAACCTGAGGGTAGTCTGTGAAAAAGTGGGAGGAAGCCCTGAGTGAAAACACAGCAGTAATTCTGGCTGGGCCGCAGCCCTCCCCACGGGGCAGCCCCCTCCCACTTCACTCTGCTCCGCTGAGAGAGCGCTCCAGGGGCCTCCAGGCCCTCCCCTCTGCATGCACCAGAGCAGCGGCGGGAGGATGAGGCACAGAAGATGCTGGAGCCAGCCTACATGGACTTGTTAGAATCGACTAAGTTTTGCAGGAATTCTGCAAACTGGTTGGTAATCACAACCATTATTAAAAATTAACTGATATCAACGCACAATTAAATAAATTATATTAAAACCCATGGTGATAAATACCCAAAGTCATCATTTCCGCTTATTTTTCTACCTTTTGTTTTACCAACGCTGTTGTGTGTGTTCACATTTTTTGCACCTGTCTGATGAAAATATCACAACGGTATGCACATTTCTTCCCCCGCGTTGAGTGAAGTCACGTTAGTAGCATGGTATCAGCCATGTGGGAGTATTCGCAACATGAAACCCAGTCAATGTTACAAATCGGGACTTTTTTATTTTTCAGAGAACTAGATGTTGAATGTTTAGCAACACACCAGTGAATGGAGAGGAGTCAAATGCCTTTGCCAGATTTCCCAGAAAAAATAAAGCCCTGTAACTACTGCCATGCAATGGAATGATAGTGTATATTCCATCATCTACTGAGTTATGAGTATAAATCAGTTTTATTCTGTCATAAATATAAAAGTTGCTATTTTTTTAGTAAGATAGATAATAAGAGAAGAAGGAAAAGATGTGTGTTCTCCTGTCCGGGGCAGCCCTTGATGGCTTTCGTATGTTGGTGGCATCATGCTGGCTGCTGTCCGTTGGGTCAGAATAAGTCATGTTGCCAAGCCCACGCTGAAACGGGTGAGGTGTGAACACCTTGGGACCATTCATGAAATCAACCCACCATCCAACCAAACCAGAAGTACTAACATCTTGATGTTTCCTAGAGTCTGTAGCGTTTCTCCAGTATCCTCCATCTGTGGAATGACAAAGATATGAACTTTAAAAAGGAAACCAACAGTAGAAATCTATGTGATGTTCATGTGTGTGTGTGTTTTAGTGAGGGATAATTTCTGAAAACAAGAAAATGACAAATAATTTTAACTAATAATAGGCACTATAAGATAATTAGGCACATCTTTCCCACTATACATATCAGCCATTCCTTCTGCACACATACTGTCTTATCATTCATTTTTTCTCCTTATTTGATAGCTAAGTGTATCTGGATAAAGCAATCATTGACTAGATAAACAGCGGAATAGATAGTTATTTTCCTGACATAGAAAATATTTTTATTCACTGTATTCTATATTTTTCTAAACAAACTCTCAAGGAGTATTTTTCTTTCTTAAAAACTAAAAACTTAAAAACACTGGACCCATTAGTTCAGGTACCTATGGACCTCGTAAGAGCTGGGACTATGAGAAGACAACCACCTGCCTACATGATGTAATTTAGGGAGAACCAGGAAATCCCCTTTGCGGCCCAAGTACTCCCCAACTTCCCTAAAGCACGGAATACATGTTTAATAATTTTAAGCGAACCTTTCATGAATGAGAATTTGCTGCTTAATATCCATCTTGGCTAAATTCAGGCCCAACAAAATAATGTACAAGCTAGGTGCTTGGGACAGGGCACAAAAAGCTGAGCATCAGAAGCTGAGAGAAAAACTTTGAGAAGGGATAGAAAGAGATTTTTTTAAAGCAAACTGATTATTTTAAAATTTAATTTAGCTGAAGTTAATAATTATCTGTCTAGTCTTTTGAGTGATACGAATTTTCCTGGGGTGTAGGTTGCAGTACTTCCAGAGTGCCCTGTGATTGATATTTTAAATGGGGCTGCCAGAAAGGATGCTTTTGTGTTCAAGATCCTGCAGTTTGGCCGAGTTGTGTTTTAAGGCACTGCAAGGGCATTGTGGGTTTTTTCCAGTTGTGTTATGGGTGATAGAAGGAAAAACCAGCATTTACTTCATTCTCAGAGGAAGGGCCGAAGGAAGTAGCTGCAGCTCCCATTTCCAGGATTGCTTCTTTGCAGCCGTCACCCTGCACCACCAACACGCACCCCCCCCCACCCCCAGCACTCCTTTCAAAATAAAGATTACAAATTGGGGACTGTATTATGTTTTCTTCTTTTAAAAATCTTTGCATTATTGAATTCTCTTCTGATTTTCCAAAATCTGAATATAATGGTCCTACCTTGCCTTTAGTCAATTTCCCAAGTATTAATCATTTAAAAGAGCTACTTTATTCCACAAACTAATCTCATTTTCTGCTCTACCATTGGAAAGAATGTAATCTCAGGTTTCTGATGCAATTGACCTTTATTCTTAAAGACTAAGGCTAGAAAGTCCTTTCCTTAATAATGTCACCTATATCATTTCTTTCCCTATTAAGAGAGAAGGAACAATTTTCTGAGTTGTTTTTTTTTTTTTTTTGGTCACACTTATTCTGAATTATTACAATTAAACAAGGAATAATCTGACTTATTTTTTAACTACCTGTGAGGAAAAGGGATGCATAAGTAAAAAAAATAAGCAAGATAACAAGGATAATAACTGGCTTACCTAAGATAAGAACTTTCAGCAACTTTATGAGAATACATTTGTTTACAATTGATATAAAAATATAAATACATCACTGATGGGAATGTAAAATGAAACAAGTACTTTGGAAAACAGTTTGCCAGTTTCATAAAAACTTAAACACAGAGTTCCCATATGACCCAGCCATTTCCCTCCTAGGTGTCCACTCAACAGAAATGAAAACACATGTCTGCCCAGAGACTTGCACGCCAATGTTCATAGCGGTATTAGTCATGAAACACAAAGCTGGAAACACTCCAGAAGTCCATCAGCTAGTGAACGGGCAAATTGGGGTACATCCATACAATGTATCAATAAAAAGGAGAGAACTGCTGATATATTCCATAACACAAATGAACCTCAAAAACATTTGTTTTTAATAGATATTAAAAATTAATATGGTTTAAAAAAGCATTTGTGCTCAGTGACAGAAACCAGACACATGAGACTACACATTGTATAATTCCAATGATGTGAAATTTACAGAGGAGAAAAACTGATAGAAACAGAACACAGATCAGTGGTTGCCTGGGGCAGAGATGGGAGTGGGGGTGATCTGCAGATGGGTGTGGAGGTGACAACAGGGTTCTACAAGTGGGGAATGGTGATGTTTGCACAACTGTATGGACTTTCTCAAACTCGTCTAGCTGCCACTTAAAATATGTGAATTTATACCACATATACGTGAATAAAGCAGTTTTTAAAAGAACATATCTAATAGCAGGAAAAAAATCTATGACCATGTATCTAACTTTACAAAAGAAAACACAGGAAGAATCAGCCAGAAACCTTAAAGTTGGTTATCTATAAGAGGAATGTGGCAATAAGGATTTGGGAAGGAGGGGCTTTTGTACAGATATAAAATGGAGAACACACTGAAACACATCAGTCCAGTTAGATTTCAGATGAATAGCCTAACAACAGATAAGGAAAATAGAAAAAGAAAGACCTAATCTGAGCAAGTGTATGAGTACAGTATTTAACATTATATACTCTTAATTTGTGGTGCAAAAATGGAACACATAAGAAATTACAAACAAATCCTGAACTCTTTTCAATACATTTGTTTTGCGTGCAGGCAAGGATTAAACAATTCTGAAACTATTTCAGATGTGTGACACAGCTGAGCAAAGAAGTAAAAGTATTGTTTGGGGGATCCAAGGTTATCACCAGAAAAACATACACACATGCACGCACACACAAAAATGGAATAGGAGAAGGCAAGAAAAATCCAAAAATCCCTGTGGGGATAGATGAAAATTAAAATTAGCACTATGAATTCATGATTTCTAAAGTTTGTTTGCATGTGCTTGTATTTATCTATGTATATGCATACATATCTCTGTATATTTATATGTATGTATGTATTATGTATATGTGTAAACAGCCATTGATTTTCTAGTTCACACAACTGAAAGGTACGAAAAGCAAAGATACCCCAGGAGCAATGAGCATGCCTCACGCCCAGATCCTGACTTTAATACTTTTCCCCATTATAATGAGCCATGACCCTTCACAGAAATGGCTGAATTTAGGTCTGGGGCAGGTAGGTACAAGAAAAGCCTGGAAAATCTCCTGATTTCAGATGTTAAGGAGATGTGCAACGTGATAGACAGAGAATGTCACAAATGACATGGGCCAGGAGCCAGCTTGTAGGGGCTCTACTGGCTAAATCTGGGAAAACCTGAACACCAAAATAATCAAATACAGTAGCAAATTTTAAGTCATTGAAAAAAATAGATATTCATGTTTTCATACCTATGACAAATATGTAAGCAACTGGGAGGAATAGAAAGAGTTCCTGCTTAAAATAGAATACTAAGTGCCAAATGGTGAATGGAGAGAAAGTCCTAGAGTTTTGCAAATAGCCATTTGCAAATATCATAGTAAAGACCAGTTCAGCAGAAATCATGAGTGGACACTGAATCCAGATAGAAATTTTGATGAGGGGCAGAATATTTGCATAAATGTAAAGTATCTCCCCACAGATTGCATGTATATCTATATAACAGATATATAGATATATAATGAGATATATAACAGATGCATAAAGAGATATATATGAGAGAAAGAGAGATAAAGCAAATAGATAAATTGTTTATAGTAGGTGAATCTGGGTAAACAGTATAGAGATATTTTTGGTTATATTCTTATTCATGCAAGTTATCTATGCTTGAAATAATTTCCAAATAAAAAGTTTAAAAATTGAAAAAAACCTAATAACTTGAGAAGTCACCCTTCATCCCCAACTCCTCTTCCCCAGAGCAGGTCAGTGTTACCAGTTCTACTTGTATGTTCTTGGGTGCTTTCTACATATTATTTTATTGTGGTTAAGTATACATAACATAACATTTATGATGTTAACCATTTTTAAGCACAGACCTCAGTGCATTAGGTACATAAAAAATGGAATGCTCCTGAACTTGCATGTTACCCTTGTGCAGGGCCCATGCTGATCTTCTGGGCAGCATTCCAATTTCAGTATGTGTGCTGCCAGAGCAAGCACTCAGTGAGTTTAAAAGTATATATTCCAATATTATCCATGTAATCATACTGTAAAAAATAAAAAAAGAAAAGAAAAAATGAAGGTGAAAGGCAGACTTCCCTAGCAAAACAAAGACAAAAAGTTTTGTTACCAGTAGAATCACATGCATGTTTGAGAAAGCTCTTCAAGCAGAAGGAAAATAGGGCAAGTAGAAATTTTAACCTACACAAAGGAATAGAAAATGCCAGAAATGGTAAACATATGGGTAAATATAAAAATACTCTTTCTCTAATTTAATTTCTTTAGAAGATACTTGAAGATTTTAAGTAAACACAATAAATTATGTGGGATTTATAATATATGTAGAAGTAGAATATATGACAATTACAAAAGGGACAAAGGGAGGAAAGTGAAGGTATTAATGAGGGAATGGGTAAAGAGGCAAGGGGATTAAGAAGTGTAAATTGGACTCCCGGCCAAGATGGAGGCGTAGCTGGACACACTGTGCCTCCTCTCACAACCAAGATCAAGGACAACAAAAATATAGAACCAAAAAAAAAGAAAACCCAACCAGGACAGAGAGAAAATTGAATTGTGCAGGAGTCCGACAGCGATTCGCCCAGACCCGTAAGAGGGGTGGAGTCGGATCAGGGTGGGATAAGTCAGTGGTGGTCCTGGGCGCGCAGTTACTCCAGGCGCACAGGCGGTGGGGTTGCTGAAGCAGGGCAGACAAGGTCAAGTTAAAGGAGTTCATCATCACCAAGCCCTTATTATATGAAATGCTAAAGGGACTTAATCTAAGAAAAAGAAGATAAAAAATAGGGCAATAAAAAGAGAGCAAACTCACAGATATTAACAACCACACCTAAAAGAAAAGCAAACTAAGCAAACACTAGAACAGGAGCAGAAACACAGAAATGGATATCACATGGAGGGTTAGCACCAGGGGAGTGGGAGGAGGAGAGGGGGAAAAGGTACAGAGAATAAGTAGCATAGACAGTGGGTAGAAAATAGACAGGGGGAGGGCAAGAATAGTGTGGGAAAAGTAGAAGCTAAAGAACTTATGACACATGGACATGAACTAAATGGGGGAATGTGGGTGGGAGGGAGTGTGCAGGGTGGAGGGGAATGATGGGGGAGAAATGGGACAACTGTAATAGCATAATCAATAAAATATATTTAAAGAAAAAAGAAGTGCAAATTGGTAGTTACAGAACAGCCATGGGGATGTAAAGTACAGTACAAGAAATGGAGTAGCCAAAGAACTTATAAGTCTGGCTTATAGATGTGAACAATGGTGTGGGAATGGCCTGAAGGAGTGGAGGGGTTTGGGTAGAGGGAGCAACGGGGGGAAATTGAGACTAAATTAAAACTGTAATAGCATAATCGATAAAATATAATTTGAAAAAATAAAATTTTAAAACTGCCAATAATATATTTATAGGGACATGAAGCAACTGAAACTCTCATACACAGCTGTTGGGAGTGGAAAATAGTCCAGCCACTTTGGAAAACAGTTTGTCAGTTTCTCGTGAAATTAAATATACATTTAGCATGTGACCCTACAATTCCATTTCTGGAGATTAACCCAAGAGAAATAAAAATGTATATTCACATAAAGACATGAATAATCATAACAGCTTTGTTCTTAGTAGTCCAAAACTGGAAACACAACGAACATCATCAACAACTTAATGAAAAAAGAAGTTACGGACAGTGCCTGGCAATGTAAAGGAAAAATCTTCTGAAATATACACCACCACACCACACTGAAATTGTTTTTCTTGTTTCTGTTCTTTTGCCCCCTTAGCTGCCCACACACCTCTGCCACTATAAATTCCTTGAGATCAGGAACTGTTTCTCTTTTTCATCATATTCACAACGTCTCACGCAGAGCCTGACTTACAGTGAGTGCCCAGTAATAGTTTATGAACGAAAGAATGCTATTGCTTTTTAATGTTCATGAGTTTCTTTCTTTGCTAAATTAGTTTATATAATTCGGGCATTGGATTCTTCACTCATGCACTGATGTGATGAAGAGCAGCCTCCACTTTGACCTCTGGATGAGTTTACAAAGGCCTAGTGAAAGCTTCCGCGCTCCTGCTCCATGCTCCTCTCCTCTTGATCCTTGACAGGTTTGAGCGCAAGTTTCTTCCAACCCTACTTTAGGCTCAAACGCAGCCCCAACCTC
The DNA here is from genome assembly GCA_004027475.1 of Anoura caudifer. NCBI lineage: Eukaryota > Metazoa > Chordata > Mammalia > Chiroptera > Phyllostomidae > Anoura > Anoura caudifer. The sequence continues at coordinate 80,560 of PVKU01006475.1, forward strand.
AGCAGCAGTGTTTGAATCATATGCTCCTTTAGCCAGGCTTTAGGAGCCAGCTTGCAATTTGGCTGTTGCAATGTGTTCAGGTTGCTTTGAGTGTGGTTTGGGCTTACTGATATTCATGAGCTTGCAAAGAGGACACTGTCTCACTAGGGAGGGCAGGCAGTGGAAGAAGGGCCCTTTCTTGGTCACTGTGGCCCTGAGAATAGCTCAGGTGCTTCTTGGAGAATTCCTTGGGTTCACTTCCAGATGGAACAGACTTTTCAACCTTGAACTCTGGGTGCTTTGGCCTCCGGAGACGAGTGTCCAGAAACCCATACCACCCTGAAAGACATGAAGGAATTTTTCTCCTCTCTTGGGGCCCCTGATGTGTTTTTCATTGAGTTAAAAAATGAGTTCCCAGACCCGGCATCCCACAGCACTAAGAAGAACGCTGGAGCAGCGGGTGATGTCCGCGGTGGCAGAGGTTGCTGCGGTTCCATGGGCCAGCAGCCAAGGAGACTGTTTGTTCTTGGAATAGATTACTATTTCTGCTTTTTTCCTGCTTATGGTTGGGTCATGGAGTCATGATATAAGCATGCCCTTGCTTTCCTTAATTCAATTAATCCATTTTCCAGAATAAGCACTCTCAGCTCCTTGTTTGATTTCATTAACTGGTATGTGCACATGTGTGTGTGTAAACAATATAGGGGTTTAACCTATATGTGCCACACTTTCAGGGAGTTGCAGTGTATAAAGGCCTCCTGCTGGCTATAGTAGAATAATAATGCTGTGTTTTAATAATGTTACTAACTATAGTAAAATAATAATGCACTGTGTTAAATACCTTTCAAGGTTTATCTCCTTTAATCCTTTTGATGATTATGTAAGGTAGGCCAGTATTAGCTCCACTTCACAGACAAGGAAATTGAAGTTTTTCAAGGTAGAGTAATTTTCCCAGAGCCCCACCTCTAGAAGTGATGGGCTTCAGAACTCAATGTGTTAACCCTTAAAGTGGTCAGATAAATATGGAGTACAATGGCCACCTCTAATTTCTTATTGTTGTTGGTGAATGGACCATACTCCTCAAAGGTGAGGGTCAAAGTGGCTGAGCTCTGACTTGCGGCACTGGTTCATATTTTGCAGAAGTGGCTGATCGGTCTTTCTCAGACATCCTCTAGCCTGCACCCACGGGAACTTCACGGAGGTTCCCTGTGATGGGAAGAACAGTAGTGATTTTCCAGGAGCCTGTGGAGAACTGCAATGGTGGTGGGAAAAGAGTCCTCCCTACTTTTGAGAAAACACTGAGAGGAGCCATTCCTTCATTTTTAAGCAGTTCTTTTTTGTGGTAAGAAAGGCAGCAAGATAGGTCTTGCCTTCAGAGAACTCACAGTCTGACAGAAAAAAAATGACAACTAAATGAGCAATTACAGTAAGGTGCCATGACAGGAATGCTAGAGGAAGTGCTGGGTGTGGTGGGAGTGTGGGCCCCAGGGAGGACACTGTCTCCCATGGAGAAGACAGAGAGGCACGGAGGCAAACGCCAGGGTCAGCCCAACAGGAGATAGATTAAGGCCCTGGAGGGCTGAGGAGACCCTCACCTGCAGCCGTCCTAGGACATTTTTAATGACTACCAAAGAAATAATGTGAGCTCTCTGGGACCCTCAGAGCAAAAGGTGTGGTTTCAGCATCCTGGTGTGTCTGGTCAGGCATGCAGAGCCAAAACATGTCTTATTCTCATTGCTAACGTCAACCATGCTGCTAACTGCTTTGATCTATAGAAGCTTGATTATATCCAGTCATTGGTGGAAGAAGTTTCTTTTTTTCCCCAAATACAAGTTTTTTCACATTATATAATTTTTCACATTCAGGGAGAGAGGGAATTACTCTCCCTAAGAGGATGAGCTGCTGTCCTCTCAGGGAGAGTAATTCATTTTCCAAAGTTGATTATTCTAAGAAGTAAATTCTCCTAGACTTCAAGAATACCACAAAGTGACTTGGCAAACTCTGGGGAACAAATGCATTAATTAAAGAGAGTTCTTCAAGGCTCTTCCAACTTTTCATCCAGTGCCCAGCAACAGAAGAGAGGAAAACCCTACCCTTAAAAGTATGGAACATCACTATTAGCTCTCTCATAAATTTCTTTAAAGTTTTTTGTTTTATTTTAAAAAGTGATAGGAATATTAATGGATTTTGCATTAACTCTGTAATATATCATAGGTTACTTTTATATAAGCACAGTATATTACTTCTAAATTTTTGAGTAGTTGATGCTTCATGTAAATGAGCAGACCGCACACATCAGAGTGAGAAATCCCATTTCATTCTTTTTCATTATATTTTGCCTTTTTTTAACTATAAAAAAACTTTGAGCCCTGGCCAGTGTGGCAGTTGGTTGAAGCACTGTCACATAAACCAAAAGGTTGTGGGTTCAATAACCGGTCAGGGCACATGCCTATGTTGCAATGTCAGTCCCCAGTAGTTGCAGGAGGCAACCAATTGGTGTTTCTCTCTCACATTGATGTTTCTCTCCCTCCCTGTCTTCCTTCCTTCCCCTCTCTCTAAAATCAATAAGCATGTTCTCAGGCAAGGATGAAAATAAATAAATAAATAAAACCTTTCCTCTTAAAAAAAAAGAAAAGCCATTGGGACATACATAAAATTTATAGTAAAATTTGAAAATATTCCACAACACTTAGCCATGGTTTCTTCACCCCTTTGGGGTAGTGATCCCAAATCTAAACCAGAAAACTAGGTTTTACACCAGATCCCTTTGAATCTCTGTTTTTGTTTACAATTTGTAAAATGAGAACAGTAGCATTTATCATATAGGGATGTTATAAGGACTAAATGGATTTAATATATGTAAACTATTAAGCAATAATGAATACTCCAAAAAATTTTTTTCTTTCCCATAGATGCATTTCAGTGCAATTTACATAGACTACAAAGAAAAAAAAATCAGTATTCCAAATCCAGACAGCATTCTTCATAAAATTATTCAAAAGTCAAAATAGTTAAAGTTAGGTCGGACGGTTTGAACGAGACGAAGACGGAACCGGATCCGGGCGCGGGCAGTGGACGGGGTTCCGCCGAGAGCCGAAGATGGTAGTGAATGTATATTCAATGTCAGTTACCAGTGATAACCTCAGTCGACATGACATGCTGGCCTGGATCAATGAGTCACTGCAGTTGAATCTGACAAAGATCGGACAGTTGTGCTCAGGGGCTGCCTATCATCAGTTTATGGACATGCTGTTCCGTGGCTCCATTGCCTTGAAGAAAGTGAAATTCCAAGTTAAGCTAGAACATGAATACATCCAGAACTTCAAAATTCTGCAAGCAGGTTTTAAAAGAATGGGTGTTGACAAAATAATTCCGGTGGACAAATTAGTAAAAGGAAAGTTTCAGGACAATTTTGAATTCGTTCCGTGGTTCAGGAAGTTTTTTGATGCAAACTATGATGGAAAAGACTATGACCCTGTGGCTGCCAGACAAGGTCAAGAAACCATAGGGCCCCCTCCCTTGTTGCTCCAGCTCTGAACAAACCGAAGAAACGTCTCAGCTCTAGCAGTGCAGCTCCACGGAGGCCCATTGGAACACACAGAACTACTGCAACCCCTAAGGCTGGCCTAGGTGTGGTGTAAAAGAATCCTGGTGTGGGCAACCGAGATGATGAAGCAGCTGAACTCATGCAGCAGGTCAACGTATTGAAATTCACCATGGAAGACTTGAAGAAAGAAAGAGATTTCTACTTTGGAAAGCTAAGGAACATTGAATTGATTTGCCAGGAGAACGAGGGGGAAAACAACCCTGTGTTGCAGAGGATTATAGACATTCTCTATGCCACAGATGAAGGCTTTGTGATACCTGATGAAGGGGGACAACAGGAGGAACAAGAAGAGTATTAACAGCCTGGACCAGCAGAGCAGCATCTGAATTCTTACTCCAAATCATCTGCTTAACTGTAAAATACTCCCTTTTATTATTCTTAGAGGACTCACTGGTTTCTTTTTCATAAGCAAAAAGTACCTCTTCTTAAAGTGCACTTAGCAGAATTTTCACTCCTTTTCCAGTAAGTTTGAGTTAGGAGCTTTTACCTTGTAGCAGAGCAGTATTAAGATCTAGTGGGTTCACCTAGAAAACAGAGAGGCTGACCATGGGTTCACCATATGGATGCTGGTAACACTGATTGCTGGAGAAGATGTTTTTATGTGATTCGCTAAGGTAAAGACTGATTTGAATTTTAAGCTAATGTGAAATCTTGGCAGAGAACATTTTAACAAATAAATGCCTTAAGAGTATTTTAAAAAAAAAGTTAAAGTTTAAAATAGATGATTAACTTAAGGTTCTGGGACTTTAACTTCTATTTTCACCTTCTGCTGATTCATTAATTCTTTCTATGCTGTGATCTTAGTATCCAAAAGTTGCCACAGTAATAATCACTTCTTATGGAAATAAATGAGATGAAGGAAAAGACAGAGCAAGACTGCTCTGGATACCATCTTTGCCCATGATTTTCCAAGTGGTTTGATGAGGTTTGATGAGCACCACCCTTACAGGGTAAGAATCACTCTTCTCTGATGAGAAATTGGAGAGAAAAGAGATGAGCAGACCTGCCCAAGATGATGTGGTGACCACTGAAATAGCCAACATAAGCATGTTAATGTCCCTATGTACAACAGAATACTAATCAGCCATAAGAAAAGGTGAAGTACTACCATTTGCAACAACATAGATGGATCTTGGGAGTATCATGCTAAGTCAAATAGGGCAGATGGACAAGAACAAGAACCACATAATTTTACTCATATGTGTGATATAAAATGGAAAGCATCAAATGAACAAACAAAACAAACAAATTCATAAACACAGACAGCAGTATGGTGGTTACCAGAGGGGAAGCTCAGGGGAGGAGGAAGAGGGTAAAGGGGGTCAAATATATGGTGACAGAAGGAGACTAGACTCTAGGTGGTGAGCACAAAATGGAGTGTACAGATGAAATTATAGAATGTACACTTGAAACCTATGTGATGGTATTCACCAATGTCACCCAACTAAATTTAATTTTTAAAAAGGGGAAAAAAGAATATTAATGTTTCTGACTTCCACTCATTACAGAGGCCTGCACATCTATACAATCATTTTGCTACATAATGTCAGGCTGATAATTTGGAGTGTGTAATCAAAGATATCCTAAGTGTCTTTTTTTAAAACTATTTCACAAGAAGACTGAAGAAAAGAGAGGAAAAAATGTCATCAAACCTCAAATCTGTTTTTAAAGTCACAATATAGAATTTTGTATCTTCAAATGAAACTTAAAAGAAGTATTGGTTATACACTATTAAAATAGATAAATATATATTCTGTTTTATAAAAAAGTGAGAACTAAATGAGCTATATAATACAAATAAATGAATTCATTAGTAATATGAATGAGATAAACCTTCAAATTAACAACATATTATTTTCTTACGAACATCAAAAAATTTTATACATTTAAATATAAGTCACTAAAAATTCTTTTTATAGCTACAGTCCTTTAAAAGTAAATTTGTTAACTTTAATCATTTTATTTTTTGAATTATATTTTATTGATTATGTTATTATAGTTGTCCCAATTTTCCCCCTTTGCCCCCCTCTACCCAAATGCTCCCACACCCTCAGGCAATCCCCACACCATTGCTCATGTCCATGATCCATGCATATAAGTTCTTTGGCAACTCCATTTCCTGTACTGTATATCCCCATGGCTATTCTGTGACAACCTATTTGTACTTCCTAATCCCTTCACCTCTTCACACAAACCCCCACACCCCCTCCCACTTGGCAACCATCAAAACCCTCTCCAGATCCATGATTCTGGCTCATTCTTCTTATTTGCTTAGTTTGTTTTTTAGATTCAGTTGTTGATAGATATGTATTTATTGTCATTTTATTATTCATAGTTTTGATCTTCTTTTTCTCAAATAAGTCTCTTTACCATTTCATATAATATAATAATGGTCTGGTGATGATGTACTCCTTTAGTTTTTTCTTATCTGGATAGCTCTTTACCTGCCCTTCAATTCTAAATTATATCTTCACTGGGTAGAGCATCCTGGTTGTAGGTCCCTGCTTTTAATGACTTTAAATATTTCTCATCAATCCTTCCTAGACTGAAAAGTTTCTTCTGAGAAATCAGCTGACAGTCTTATGGGAATTCCCCTGTAGGTAACCGACTGCTTTTCTCTTGCTACCTTTAAAATTCTCTTTTTATCTTTAACTTTTGACATTTAAATTTTGATGTGTCTTGGGGTAGGCCTCTTTGCATCCATCTTGTTTGAGATTCTCTATGTTTCCTGGACTTGCATGTCTATTTCTTTCACCAAATCAAGAAAGTTTTCTTTCATTATTTTTTCATATATATTTTCAATTTCTTGCTCTTTTTCTTCTCCTTCTGACAACCTGTGATGCAAATGTTGGAACATTTCAAGTTGTCCCAGAGATTGCTTACTCTGTGTTTGTTTGGAGGGATTTTTTTTTCTTGTTGTTCTGATTGGTTGTTTTTTGCTTCCTTATGTTACAAATCATTGATTTGATTCTCAGCTTCATCCATACTACTGATGTTTCCCTGTAAATTGTTCTTTATTTCAATTAGTGTATCCTTTGTGTCTGACTTCCATACAACTCGATTTCTGATGGTTCTGAGTGATGGTTGTTCCATATTTTTGTTGTAATTTTTGATGTGGTTTTGTGAGAAAGTGAGCTGTGCTTACCTGCGCCACCATCTTGACTGAAAGTTCTATCTTTAATCATTTTAAATAAAGGAAAGTTGCTGACAATTTATTAGACAGTAATAAAGAAAATGAAACCTTATTCCTAATGCAAAATTCTCCTCCTTGCCTTGGTAAAGAAAGCAAAATATTTGATAAATTACTATAGGACCCTAAAGAATTATTACATTTCTTATATAAATATGATAGAAGGAAATGGTACAGGCAATAAAAAGCTAAATGTATAGGGTAACATTTTATTGTACACATAGGATTCTCTTTGGTTATGTGTTAGATGTGTTTATACTATACAATCATCATTGGCATTTTCCATAATTTCTATTTTTTTTTCATTTACTGCCTTCAAAATAACCACAGTGTCCTGCAAGTGGTCTCACAAATTTACTCTTTCTCTATTAGATTTCATTTTCATATTTATAGGGCTATTTGAATAAAAGAAGACCAGAGGAAAACTTTGAGGGCAGATTGTCACATGAAATTAAATCTGTGTCCTTGTAAATGAAATGGTGCACTCAGCACATGGCTGTGCTCTTGCAGAATTAGATCTAATGTTGTCTCCTTTTTTTCATGTTGCTAAGAACTATTTCTTGGTATCTAGAAAATTCTTTCTGGACATATCTATACAATATAAGATAATCCTCATTTCATTTCTAGAACTACTATATAAATAGTCACATCAGCCTAAGCACTGAACACTGTGTGTAGTAATAGAGATGCACATAGGAAAAGCACTATATTTCTGCATGGCCATCTATGCCTGATGCTAATTTTTTTAATGTAATCTGTTGCCTTGATCTGAGTTTTAACACTTGAAATTCCATTTCCTGGAATTAGCTTCTTGTTATAAATATCAAGGCATATGAATTTCAAATAAACATGGAGGAGGCTATTTTAATTTCTATGGTTATAATCAGATTTTTCATATTTGTATGTTTATATCATGTTTGTTCATATTAATGTAAAATAACATCAGTAATAACTATAGTGACATAAATTTGTTGAGTGGCCTCTATGCGGCAAGCATTCTGCTCATTACTTTACATGACTCACCTTCTTAAACCTCAGAAAACTCCGAGAAGAAAAAAACTCTTACTTTCATCTTGTGGATGAGAAAGCTGGGGGTTAGTGACATTTAGTAACTTGCCCAAGGTTATACAGTCAGTTAAGTAGTGAAACAGAGACTTGAAATGAATAATTTTGACTCCAAATCTCATAGGCAAACTATAATTCTACCTCAAAAAGAATTAAAGGCAATTTTAAAAGATACATGCTACATATCAAAAGAACGTGTATTAGGAGCACATGAGAAAGAGAACAGAAATGCAAATGACACCAGGACATAATATATAAGGAACTTGCTTAGGTTGAACCACAGATTTACTCGAAGCTTTCCAGCAGTCTTTGCAAAGACCAAACACAGTATGGCATCCGTGTTATAGAACTGGACCATTTGGTCCAGAGAAACACAACTATTCTTTGTATGAAGACTATAAACACAGTCTCCTCAGGAGTCTCATAAACAGAACAACAGGCAATGTAATAAAGTTCATTTTCAGCAGTATCCTTACAGTAAACAGATGATGAGTTTCACAGGGCTGCTTCTTGCTGATCTGCCAACATAAACAGCACAGTTCTGTGAAAGCAAGTCTCCAGAAGACCGGCATGACATGGTCCTGACAGACAAGGGCATGAACAAGACTGAAGGCATTCATGAAGCCAAGCAATTTGCTTTTGAAATAGATAACTGAACAAAACACAAACAATAAATATACTACATAATTTTCCCTCACTTTTGTCTGTAGTTGTGATATATATACAATATTTTTCAAGAAGCAAAAGTAATAAAATATAGAATTTTTTAAAGATTTTATTTATTTTTGGAGAGAGGGGAAGGGAGGGAGAAGGAGAGGGAGACAAACATCAATGTGCAAGAGATACTTTAATCATTTGCCCCTCGCACACCCCCAAATGGGGACCCCAAACTGGTACCCAGGCATGTGCCCTGCCTGGGAATTGAACCGGCTACCTTTTGGTTTGCAGGCTGGCACTCAATCCACTGAGTCACACCCACCAGGGCTAAAACATAGAATTTGACCTCAAGTGTTTATATCTTAAGCAAGAGGAAACTAAAATAACATATGGCTGCTTTTATATGTATCAGTGATTTAAAAAAAAGGTTATAAAAATCAATACTTGCTAAAGAGTTCATATCATAAGGCTAGGTTCCAAGGCAACATTCTTCTTTTTTATAATCTTTGCCCCAAATTATCCTGCCACCTATTCTATAAAGTGTTTCCCTTCACTGCGGTAGACTGTATGCAACACCCAGAAGAAACAGTGTGGCACCAGCAAGCATCCTCTTTTGAAAGCTGAAGCAGCTTCTGGCAAAGTTAAGGATCTTTTAGTCACTCATACCTAAGTATGAATTAGTTTAATCAACCACAGTATGTTCTTAAATTTTCCAGGCAGATAAGTTTATTTTAGGTAATTCAGATGATAGAATGAGAAAACACGGAATATTCACATTGGAAGGTATATTTGAATGCATTTTATTGAAAGAATACTTTATGAGTTTCCATTTTTTATACATATAAATGGAATGCTTTTATGTCTAAGTTCCTTCAGCACTTGAAAGAACTCTTGGAATGTTATTTGATATTAAAAAATACATAGATGGAGTTGATTTTTCATGGTTTTGCATGTATGACTTATTTTTTCTGCTTGTTTGCTTCATAGAGGAAAGAGATTACTTTGCTCAAAACTACTACTTCCTTTCTTCAGGGGGAAAAAAGGTGTTTTCTATGTGTCATATCACAGGAGCCCTTAGAGTAGGAAGAAATTGGAAGGATTTGTGTAACTGAAGAAAGAGAAATAAAGATAGGAACTCGTAGAAAATTCTTTAAAAATAGAGATAAGGAGAAATACTCAGCTTGTGAAGTGAAAAATATAAAACCTTAACATGAGAAGGGTAAAGATGAAGGTAGGAAAGAATAAGTGAAACTAGAAAGAGGCCTTACAGGTGAAGGTGTAGAGCTGGGTATGGCCTAGACTCAGCAGGGGTGTCCAACCTTTTGGCATCTCTGGGCCACACTGGAAGAAGAAGAGTTTTCTTGGGCCACACATTAAATACATTGTGACGCGTAACCACAAACAAAATCTCATAATGTTTTAAATAAATTTACAATTTTTGTGTTGGGTTGCATTCACAGCCATCCTGGGCTGCATGCAGCCTGCGGGCTGTAGGTTGGACACCCCTGGGGGGAGGAGAGAAAGGAGCAAACACTTTCCCTGAACACATTCTCAGAGGAAGTGCTGCCTTCTTAGCAAAACTTAAGGTAGTGGTTTGACAGTTGCGAATATAAGAAGGTGTGGGAGGAAGAGGTGGGACCACAAGTCAGACATCAGAAGAGTCCAAAAGGGTGCTCTTTGCTTGCTCATCTCTCCGCAACCAGTGTCCAGACCAGCGAAGCCCCAGCCTCACCCCCATGGATGCGCAGATACCTGGAGACACGCACACGCACAGGCGAACTCAGGGAAACCCCAACAACGGTAGTCACTGCGGGCCCCCGGGTTATAGCATAGAAGCTAAGTGGAAAAATTCAGTACTCTCCCATTTATAATTTGTGTTTTTCATTTATCCTGGGAGACCAAATAGAAAAATTAAGAGCATAATTTCTAAGAATGAGCATATGAGAGAAAAAAATGTTTTATCCTAATAGAATGAAATTGGAGAGCCTACTGGGTTGTTCCCTTTTTAAATGATGTCCTCATCTTTAAAAAAAAAAAATGTTGTTTAGTGTCCCAGAAAGGTTTTGGAAACAATCAGTTTGTTCCCTTTTTCTAATCACAAGGCCAAAAATAGGAATTATTTAGCTTTCTCTTCTGAGGCAGATCTGTGTAAACCAACCTTAGAAAATCCTCCTTGCCCATTAACTAAGGGAGCTATCATGAAGGAATTCTGCTAATTGTAATACTCATTTATACACAGAATGTCCAAATGGGAAACAGAGCTTGGCCTGGTTTTCTTCAGAACCAGACCACACTTCTTTGTCTCCGCTCCCTTGAAAGATGAGAGGGAAAAAACCTCAGACCAACATTGCTATCTTCTCCTGAATGCTTTGTCCACTCAAGCCACCAGAAGGAAGATGGTCTGCTGTGTGCAATCTTATTTTATTGGTATTTTGCCTCTGGACAGAATAAAAAATGTGATGTTTATCAACAAGACCTTTACTGATAAGAGCCGACCTTTGATCCTGGTTCGCTTGCGAAGCACTTTTCCTGCTATCTTGTTTAATCTTCACATCTGTATGATGAAGTGCTGCGAGGACTCCATTTTACAAGTGGCTAAACTGAGGCCAAGAGAAGCTGAATAATGTGGTTACACAGTTAGTTAACAACTCAGGAAATAGCACTAGAACCATCACTCTCGGCCACTCCTTAACTTACAATTCAGTTATGGAGACAGAACAGCAGCCTACAAATATTTAATAATGCCAGTTAGCATATGCTTTATGTCACAGAAATGGAATAAACCACTACTTACTTGGAGAACAGAGTAAGTAGTGCATAGGAAGCAAGATAGGAGGGAAGACTGACTGATGCTCCCACCATATCCTCCACAGAGGAACAGAACATTATTAAAACCATCTTTAGCAGCCTAGAAAAAGAGTAATTTATGTTCTTGCCTACTTGGAAAACCAGCTCTATAAACCCAGGAGATGTGCGTGGAGGGGCCCATCGGTTTTCGGGTAAAATCTCGTTAACCCTTGCTTTTCTCACCCACTGCATGGGTGGGTTAGTAGATTTCAAGCCACTGTCACAGAGGGGACAAGCTGTCAGTTTCTAGTGAAGGAGAGCCCAGAATAAATTTGACCAATTACATGCCCTAATCTTAAACAGAAAGAGGAAAAGTTCTTTTTCTCCCCTCCACTTAAAATTGTCATGTCTGCTCTGCAGTTTTTGGTAGATGTTTCAGGAAGTACTAAGTTAAACTGAAAATTCACACATCCCAGCTCCTTTAAAACAGCTAGAATATTATGAAAACAGTAAGATTATTGAAACAATTGGTTCTACTTATTTTAGCAAAGACAACAGCTGCCTAGAATCAGAATTGAGAATAATAATCAACTGAGAAGAAAAGACTAAATGTTTACTGGGGCTAAATGTTTTAAGTGATAAATATATTTTTATAGCTGCAAAAACCCTCAGCTCACACTAATGTTGACTTAAAACAAAAGTCATAGTGTTAAAATGTGTTGTTCCCCTTCCTTGGCATCCTACATAGAATAAGGACTTAACCCGATTACTGTTGGAGGAAAGTTGTTTCCCATTTAACATAGTGACTGACTGGGCTACAAATGAGCTTCCTCTTGGGGTGCACACATAGCCTGTCTTCAGAGAACAAATTTGGAACAAAAGAAAGGAAGTGTGGAAAAGACAGTTTCATCTCCAGATGTAGTAACAAACAGTGTATAATCAAAATGGGAATTTTAGGAGGTCTTATATTCTACACAATATATTTCCCCTTTGCTTTTTTGGTCCTCGGTTACCTTCATGCAAATATAGTAAGATGTCAAAACTGCAGACATTTTACATACCAGAAAAATTCTCTCTAACTTAAATTCCTGCCTGTGCAAATTGTACACGTCTCCTTAATTTTGCCATTGATTCCATCCTTCGGAAGCGACTGGACTGTGACAAAATGTATACTTACCAAAATAACATGTAAGTATTTCATAAGAGAATCTCAAATATTCCTGAACTATTTTCAGACATAGTATTTATGAAACTATTAAAAAACTCATTACTTTTGCCATCTTTTTCGTAAGTTGAAAAGTAAGCATAGGTTATTTATATCATTGCCCCAGAGACACTAGTAATTTTGGTCGGGAAGACATTTGCATTGAAAATACATCATGCAACTGACATCAGTTTCTTTTTTAACATTATGTTCGTATACTCATCTACTGGTAGCAATTCTAGTTCATTCTTTTAAAGGGCTGTGCAGCAAAGATACATCATGTCTTTTTTTTTTTTTTTCATTAATATAGTTGAAGAATCTTATACCTTGAGGTGAAAATGAAAGTCTCAGGTGAAATCTAAGTGGGCATTTATTATATCCCCAATAACTTGGACCAGGAGGATGGCAGGACCCCAGGACAAAAAGTATCCTGAATTCTTTCCCTTCTGGAGGTTTCCTGTTCCATGTGCAAAAGATAGATTAGAGCTGACATATACACACATCAGAGAGAAATATCCTTCTGCCTCAAAAGACCCCTTGAGTGTGAGAATATCAACACCTGCTACAAAGTGTTGTACACATTTTGTTTTCTACCAGTCAACTTCATGACACCCTTCAGTGTGCATGTGTGAGCCTTTGTCAGGCTCGGCCTTTAGTGAGACTGACTGATGCTAGTTTCAGAACAGAGGTCACCTTATTTTTCAGAAGATGTTGCCCGAGGTAAAGTTTGGACAGTGCTCTGAAGATGTGAAGGGCTGGCACCTGACGAGTGGATACTCATCTTAAAAGTAGTCCAGGGCAAGTTGGACAATGTTTGGCAGAATTGGTCAGAACCCCCTGTCTTGCAAGCCTGAGTCCCTGTTTCTGGTGCCTTCCCTCATTTTCTTAATTACTGATCCTTAGAACTCAACTCTGGCCTGTCCTGCATCATTGACTGAAGCCATTGCTTTGGACTTCCTTAGACTTGCTTGTCTGTGCTATTGTTTTGATTTGCTAGGTAGGTCAAAACTGGGAATAACAGAGCAAATCCTAAATACCGAAACTTAATTATACAAATGACCATGTGTATAATTAGACCTCTTCCTTTCCCTGCCTGTCACATCCAATTTATCACCATGTCCTCTCAATTTTAGCTCCTCGGCACATGTGGAATCGCCCTTTGGGATCTGTGCTCTCTATCACCTCCCTTTGGGACCTCATGACCCCTTTTCTGCAGTTACAGAGGGGCTCAGGCCTCCTCCGGGTGTGCACCCTCCTCCTCTCCACCCTTCTCCCCACAATGCTGAGGAGAAGATTCTAAAACAAAATTGCCATCATAGCTATCCCCTGGGAGAATATAGAACTCTTCCTTGGTTCCCCATGGTATTGGGAAGGAAGCTAAAGCAGCTTGCTGTTCACAACAGGCCTGTCCCCTGTCATCTTCTTTCCAGTACCCCAGGCCCCTCTTTGTCCTGTCACCAGATTGCTGCACACTTACAGCCAGCACCACGACCACATGAGGCATCCCATGCTCCTGTCCACACATCCCTGAACTTAGTAGCTATTGTCCTCTGGGCACTTACTGTTCTGCATGTGGCATTCCCTGTGCCTCGGGACCTTTGGCCCCTTCTCCCAGTCAGCTCACCTCCTCTGGGAAGCCTCTCGGGCCTTGTCTGTCAGGCAACTACCAAAGCGTAAACTGCACTGTGGAATATTCAAGAAATGGCAGAACTGGGGGTATTTGCACAGCCGATATAACTGTCAGAAATTCTGAGAGTAGCAGACATGCCACCATCAAAATCTAATCTGAAAGAGATGCTGTTATTGTTTAAAGCAAGTATAAGAATAAAAGGAAGGTTTTTCAAAGAACAGAAATTTTAGCCGCAAAAACACTTTTTCAGCTCAAACAAATAACTCTTACATTATCTTCCTGGCTATTTCTCTCTCCTGAAAGCCTCTCTATAAGCCCCTAACAACCACGAGATAACAAAGAATAGGATTTGGCTTTACCCTGTCCTCAATCAACCTAGGTTTTATGTGTGCAGCTAGGGTGCCACCACAACTTTCACGGGGACAAAGTGAATTCAAAATGGACAAGCATTTCCCTCAGACATACAAGGAACTGGTATCCATACGATTAATCACACTAATGGGCAAAAGAAAAGCAACTATGAAGTTAGGAAGCATGTTGAAGAAATGCCTATTTGACAAACATAGGGAAGTCAGACAGATACCCTGGCTTCTTCATCTTTCACCCTCAGAAGGGTTTGATTTCAATTCCTCCTCTGCCCTCATCCCAGTCTCTCAATTTATAAATGGAAACAATGAAGAGATGGAAAGATCAAACAAACGGAGCTTTGTGAAATAACAAAGAGGAAACAAAGAGGTACAGTGGGGCCTGGGGTGGGAGGAGTGGGGTGGAGACAGCCTCTAGTTTGAGGTCCTGGCTCAGGGGATGAAAGAAGAGATGTGGCCGCTCACTGGTGTTGGAGGAGGCTGCCTGCCTCCACCCAGCATCCCCTAATCCCAGCCCGTGGTGATGGGCTGCTCATTAAATACAAGAAAGTTCAGTACCTGCTGATATTGTAAAATGATTCTGGAGCCAGACTGCCCAGTATGGAGGCTGGGCACCTCCACCTACCTACCAGCTGCATGACAAATTCATTAACCTCCCTGTGGCTCAGTCTCCTTGTCTTTAAAATGGAAACAAAATCATATGAGTTAAGATACATATGAGGCACTCACAGGATTGTCTCAGTTAATGTTAGCTATTATTATGTTAAGTAACTTAATAATTTTGTGCCTTGGTTTTTGTGACCTATAAAACTGAATTTGTGTTTACCAACTGGTCATTCAAAAAATTAAGAGGATATTATGGAAAAGCTTAGAAAATATAAACAAGTATATTACCTTTGGAGACATTTAAAAGATCTTCATAGTCGCCAAAACGTTCAACAAACAAGAAAAAAATAACCCTGTCCACACTTAATCTTACTTCTTTCAAACACATCCCTCTGGAGATGTCATTAATTCTGGCGGCTGTCCACATCAGCAAGCAGAGAGAAAACAACCATCTGCCTGGTGGAGATTAAAAAAAAGGAGTTTCTTCACTAACCCTCCCTTGAAAACAGTCCAGATGAGAGGCTGAGTTTATGTTCATTTGGACATACTGCCTGAAGATTTACAAATTAATAATTGGCTAGAATTTTTTAAGTACATATTATGTGCCAGATACTTTACATGTCTACTGATGAGAACCTCACGAGAACTTTGCGATACCATTCTACAGAGGAGAAGACTGAGGTTTAGAAAGGTTGAGTCTGTCTGACTCCAGGCCCTATTGGCTCAGCCCTTCTATTACACTGCCTCTTTGGATCCTAAGCATACTAGATCATGTTATTTTTTTCCCCTTACACCTATAACCTTTGATATTACTAACTTTGACATATTTTTCAGTCGTCAAATCCACTTTCTAAGAAATGTGTACAGACTTTATAAAATGTCCTTTCCTGGCAAGGCTTGTCGTTCTGAGATAATATCTTTCCAATGTTTGGGATTCAGATGCTTTTTTGAAAAATAAAATGATGAAATCGTTTTATTTCACTGCCTTAGTCTGCTCTGTGCTATGATCTGAATGCTTGTGCCCCCACCCAAATTCCTATGTTGAAAACCTGATTCCCGAGGTGATGATGTTAGGAGGTGGGGACTTTGGGAGGTGACTAGGTCGTGAAAGTGGAGCCCTTATAAACAGGATTAGTGCCCTTACAAAAGAGGCCACCATCACCTTGGAAATTAGATTTCAACATGAATTTTGAGAGGACACAAACCTTCAGTTTATAACATTGTGTTAGGAGATGGTAAATTTTCCTTCTTTTGAAAGACCAAAACAACGTTTTATGGATCTTGCCAATTATTTCTTTTATTTACTGGACTATGAAATTCAAACTAAGAACATTGCAGCATGTTTTGCAGAAGCTTCACTAGTTATTTAAACTGAAGACCTTATCTCTATCATGGCTCTATTTTCTGGAATCTTAAGAACATGCCAGCCATTTTGTTAAAAATGCATGCTCATAATTTGATTTGAACACAGCAAACTTTAAAATATTTTAAGGTAACTAGAAAAATTAATTATGGACTGACTCATGATACCAAGGAATTATTGTTACTTTATAAGGTACGATAGCAGCATTGTTGTTATTTTCTTAAGTATATGCTAACATATATGTAGGGGTAAAATGACAGTGGTGTTTGCTTCAAACACCTGAGGTGTTACTTCAAAATACTTCAGCAAACTGAAAAAGTAAAAGAAAAAAGAGAGAGATAAAGCAAATATGTCAATCTTGATAATTTCTTAATCTAGGTGATGAAAACATGGGTATACTCCATTTGTGATTATTTTCAAATTTTCATAATAAAGATACATAACCATATATAATATTCAAACCCTGTCATGAAGTACTGATACTTTTTTCCAATAGTATAAATATGTGGACTTGAGCAGTACCCTCTTCTATAAAAATGAGGTGAGACTATCTAACTTGCAGATTATTTGCAGATTAAATGAGATGCCTGGCCCTTCCCTCCCACTTTTCTCTTCCTCTCCCATGCTATATACAATTCAGATCATGGAGTGATATTTAAGTAACAGCCTGATGAGCTACTATGGAGTCTTAAAAATAACAAACTTCTCTAGAGCAACTGTATGATTCAATTTACAAAAATAAACTCTAAGAACAACTCTTTAGAAATACAATTTGTGGAAGTAAAATATAGTTGGAACAGGAAATGATGCTCATTTGACATAGAGATTATTAAGTGTTACTCAGAAATTGAATTTTCTATAAATTCTGAATCTTTTCAAAGTCTACTTTAAAATTTTTATAACTATATTTTATTAATTAATGTATATAAATCTGAAGTATAGCTTATTATATAATAAATTGGTCAAATTTCTTCTTAATTTAATACAACTTTATGGAACTCTTGAAATTTGTCTACCCTTCTGTTGCCAAAAAGAATAGGGTTTTTTAATTACTACACATAATTATTAATAATTTTCATAGGCACATTCACTTTTTATTAGTATAGTATATTAAGCTTCTTAATGAAATAACAAATAATTATGTCTAAATTACATGAAAATTTTTTGATGGGTCTGATGAATCAAAATTTCAAAGGACACTTTAAGAGGAACACTGACCCAGAAAGCTATTCTTCCCTTGCTTATTTCTCAGGTCATTCTTTTATCAATTATTGAGTGCAAATGTGACACTATAGAAAGCACTCATTTTTTAAACTTTCCAAAAGAGCAGGGGTATTTACTATGCTTTGCCACACAAATATGTTAAAATTTTCAATTAAGAACCAACGTTCATCATTTTCATTAGCACACTCATGTGCCCAGGCACCTTTAAAGGGCATTGGAACAATTTCATAAGTTAAATCCTGTCAAACACAACCTATCAAGAAAATGACCAAAGGAACCTTGGCTTTGAAGCTTTAAAAAAAAAATTGCTTTTCACTGTGAAAAACTGTCTGTCTTTAGGATTCTTTTCATGTTTCTTCAAACGTTTCATGTCAACCTTTCCCCAGAGCAAAATTTGAGATGAAGTTATGTAATTTATTGTCATGCTTTAAGCATATTATATTTATTCTTCCCTTTGATACTTTTTTTCTCTGAGGTCCTTGAAAACAGTGAAATCACAATGAATTGACTCTCCCTGTGAATAGGGGAAGGTGTCAGGATTAGCAGAAAGTGAGAAGGTGGCAAAATGCAAGGGAGGAGAGGAAGACATGGAGAAAGTTTTGTTAGTCTGATAGCTGTAGTCTCAATGATTTGCCTTCTGAGCCTAAAAATAGAAGGTCAACCCAGACGGTAAATACCACAAATATCAGTGAGGGTTTGGTCCTTGTATTACTGTAACTCCATGAAATCAAATCAAGTCCAACAGTCTGTTTCATACTAGAGAAAGGAGGAAAAGTCATATTTAGTGGGTGTCTCTTAGGTGTGATGAACTGAGGTGGGAAGGTTCTTTACATGTTTATCTTAGTCATTCATCCTCACCCAAATGCCATGAAATAGATGCCCCTTTCTTAACATACAGATCAGAGACTGAGACTGAAGGAAATTATGAAATAGATCTTAAGTGATCCTTGTGGCGCAGCTGAACTGAAGTCTATTTATTCTAAAACCCATGAGTCTCACAAAACAGAAATTATCTTGCTATAACATCAAAGTCTTATACTCTCAATGACCTGCCTTTTACCCAATTATGACGTGAACTGGATCAACAGCATATAAAGGAAATGGCAGTAAAAAAAAAGAAAATCCTGTGAATAGAAGTCTTCTCAGGTATAAATTAAAGAAAATCAATGTGGAAATGCATCCAAATGGGACAGAGACAAAAATCACTAAATTTGGTGAGATGGTTTTTATGACCCATTTATCATCTGAATTCATGGATCTTTATCTTTGTTTGCATTATGGAATCCTTTGAGATTCTGATGAAAGGTTGTTCGCACAGCCTTTCAGAGGGCTTAAGGACTACCACTTAAGTTTATTTGGGTTAATAAACTTTACTCTCTATTATTCAGAGTGTTAAATCCACTTAAATATGAAAACATTTATACATATGCATTAAGGACCTTTCAGATACCTTTATGTACTCTGTAACATAAATTCCCTAAACCTGACCCCTGATGATTGTGCTGCTTTTGAAAGGACCATTGGTGATTTGCTTAATTTTTAACCCATCAATGTCAAAAGTTATTTAGGACCTTGGATCATAAATCCATCCACCTCAAAAGAAAACTCATAGAAAGGGGCCATATAAGAAAGTTGTTGTCATGTAAAATTAGTAACAGTATCACACCCCTCAAAGTTCTGGGGGAATATACCCTAGGGTGAATGCAAATTCCATTGCTAATTTCATTTTCACCTGATAGATAAAATATCTTAATTATTTCATGTAAATTGGTGCATGACAGGGTAGGCCTGGACCAAGAATCCAAAGTGTGATAGAGGAAATGGTAAAAGGAATAGGAACTTCCCCGCCCCCACCACCTCCTCTTCCCCAAAAAGTGAACAGCAGCAGAAAAGGCACAAAAGAAAAGTGAGGTAGCAGACTGACACAGCAAGACAGCCATCAAAATATTAATTTTTAGAAAGGTGGGGGCTGGCAGTGAATAAGGTAGAGCTTGTTAACCAGCTCAACGAACGTTGCAACACTCTTAGATCAGGACAACTTTGCCAAAATGGATTTAAAAACATTAGGAAAGTGACACTGGTGAGTAAAATAAGATTACTTTTGCCTACTGCTATTGCTTATTTTTTTATATTTTTCTACAAAGCGTTGATTTTTTTGTAATATTACCACCAGCTAGGTGATTTCTATCCTTGGCTCTGCAACTAATTCTCTCCGAAAACTCAAGAATGCTCTCCGGGGCACGCACATGAACGGACCTAACAGGACTCTTCCAAGTTTTTCTGATGTTCTGAGTCTGTAATGCTCTGCAGATACACACGGAAAATTTTCCAGTGGTACAACAAAAACAGGAAATAGGAAACTTCTGCACCAATTAAGATGAAGATTATCTCTGCCCCTCCCTGACTGAAGTAAGGGGATAACTAGAAGTCTGTCGGCGGCAGGCGCTGGGGGCAGTGGGAGGGGGCGGGGAGAAGGGATGGATGTTTGGATGGATAATTTTTTTTTCTTCTAAACTAAAAATTAAAGCCTTGAGAAGTACCCAGATAGAGACGAATTCTCAAAGCAAGCAGTTCATTTCTGGCACCACTCTCCTCCCTGCTTTCCTGTCCTAAGACGGTATCCTTCTTAGGTATCCTTTCTCCAGTATCCTTTGCCCTCTGTGAAAGTGTGGCTTCGATTTTGCGGGCCCAGCATTCTCAATCATCTCAAGAATCTCCCACAGCCTTTCTTGTAGGTGCTTTAAGAAAAACAACCTTATTGAGCCAATTTACTCTAAGATGTGAATGACTAAGAACTATTAACATCCTAAAGGTATTTGCATATGTAAACAACATCCTGCAGTGAGAGAGGGAGGGAGGGAGGGAAAGAGAACGGGAGGGAGGGAGGGAGATTTTTAACTGGTAGGGTTTGGGAGAAAGTAAAATGAAATTTAAAAAGAAAAGCCTTTTGTTGGAGAGATGTTTGAGCACATGGAGGCACCAAATCTGCTGAAGTCAGATTTGTATACCTGTTTGCACAGCCCCTTTCCTTCCTCCTTTTCTGAATCTGGGGAAACTCTGAAAGCTCCTTCCTGACCTCCTCCCTGCCAGCATGACAGCTTTTATGGGAAGAGCAGAGGTTCCAACCAGTGGATACAAAAGATAAACATTTGTAGTTGGCTGTTATTTATCAGCCAGGAACTGTTTATATTTATGAGTTCCGAAATTCCACTTCTAAAATTGTGACTAACAACGCCTTTCTCAAGTGTCAAGTTAATGTTTAAAAAGCAGATCAAGAAATGGAAAGCATCCTTCTTTGAACTATTTTGTTCTTACATGGTCTCTGCTCTTCTGAAAAAGTTGTAAGGGAAAGGGAGGAAACAAAAATTGAAAGATATTTCTAATACTTTAAAGAATTAGTTAAGAACTGACGAGCACACAGTTTGGGAAATCACCCATATTGTAATGTTTCTTCTATGATCTTTTGAGCTTTTAAAAAGTCATTTGGAAGTAATGAAAACAAGACCTGCAATTTTTAAAAAATCATTTCATATTGAAAAATACTATATATACACACATGCACATGTATACACACACGGAAAATATATGTGTATATGTGAATACATACATGTTGTGTATATGCACACATATATAGTTGGATTTTATTCTAAATCTATATACTTTATTATCCAACTTACCCAAACTCACAATAATTGACAAGATCATTTTGTAATCCTTTGCATTAGAACACTAACATTTTTATTCTATTGGTCACCGGAGATCAAAAATAGCAAATATAGTTAACACTGTGATGAAACAACTTCACCCTATGCCATACAGTTTTTTTAACTGTTATGTAAATAACTGTCAACAGAAATAAAATATCTAATTGCTAGTTCTCATGACCTGATTTGAGATATGATTAAATCTGTGGTTTAACAAAAGCATTTCTGTTATAGGCAATAGGAGCAACAACCAGAATACAAAACACATATACTGTGTTTCTAAATATTTGGAATCGTCCTAATATGAACTATTAACAAAGGGTCCTTCTCTACTGGATTGGCAAAAGGTCAAGTTGATAGATAGGAAACTGTGGAGATGGTATAGACCTCATCAAAAACTTGAGAGAAGCCCTGGCAAGTATGGTTTAGTTGGTTGGGCATCATCTTGCAAATTGAAAGTTCACTGGTTCCCTTCCCGGTCAGAACGGGGGTTTGTCAGGATGCAGGTTACAGTTTTGGTCCCCCATTGGGGATGTGTACAAGAGGCAACTGATCAATGTTTCTCTCTCACATCCGCATATTTCCCCCTCCCTTCCCTTCTAAGAATAAATAAATAAAATTAAAATTAAAAACTTGAGAGAAGACAGTACAATATTTTTAGACAATTATTAATAGGAAGGTAAGTGTTTAAAAGAGAGAAACATAGGAAAAATCCCAAAGCTTCTCTTTGTCTACGTAAAGCTGCTTTTCTCTTGTGATGTAGCTTTCTCGTTGGTGTTGAGCTTAACAACCATTTAGTGAACGGTCTTTTCTCCAACAGAACCACGTGCTCTGAAATTTCCAGTCAGTACCCCAAAGACACACCTTTTCTCTGCACCAAATGCAGGTTGTCAAGGGAGGCAGAATTGGATTGTAAAAAAGACTCTGGAGTCAATAGCTGAGTTCCAATCTCACTTTTACACTTTATTAGCCAAGCGACCAAGGGCACTTTTCTCAGCCTCAGTTTTCTCATCTGTGTAATGGGGTAACAGAGCCTATCTCCTAGGTATTGGTGTTGTGGGGGTTCAAAACAAGCCACCCTAAAATGTACCTCAGTAGTAGACAGATTATTTTGAGATAAAGGCAATTTTAGCTTCAGGCTCAAGAGAAACTTCTACCCCGCCCTTCAACTACCTAGACAAAGCTGAATTAGC
>PVKU01006476.1:0-103114 GCA_004027475.1 Anoura caudifer
TCTCTCTCTCTCTCTCTCTCTCTCTCTCTCTCTCTCTCTCTCTCTCTCTTTCTGTCTCTCTGTCTCTCTTCCTTCCCTTTGTTAAAGCAGTCCCTTTAGTATCTCTTGCAGAACTGGTGTGGTAGAGGTGTATTCTCTTAGACTTCTTTTGTCTGGGAAGCTCCTTATTTGGTCTTGTATCTTGATTGAAAGCCTTGCTGGGTAAGGTAGTCTTGGTTGCAGGCCTTTGGTTCTCATTACTTGGAATATTTCTTGCCATTCTCTTCTGGCTTGGAGTGTTTCCATGGAGAAGTCAGCTGCTAACATTATCTGGGCTCCCTTGTATGTTACTTCCTTTTTCTCCCTTGCTGCTTTTCAGAGTCTCTCTTTATCTTGGAATTTTGAAATTTTAATCATGATGTGTCTTGAAGTGGACCTCTTTGGGTTCCTCTTGATGGGACTCTCTGTGTTTCTTGGATTTGTATGATAGTTTCTCTCATCAAATTAGGGAAGTTTTCCATCATTACTTTTTCAAATAGGTTTTCTATCCCTTGCTCTTCTTCTTCTCCTTCTGGTATCCCTATTATATGGATATTATTATGTTTCACATTGTCTTCCTTTTCTCTCAATGCCTCTTCATTCTTTCTCAGTCTCTTTTCCTTGTCTTGCTCTTTCTGGATATTTTTTTTCTACTTTGTCCCCCAACTCACTGATCTGATCTTCTGCTTCATTGTGTCAGCTTTTCATTCCTTCCACTGTGTTCTTCAGTTCAGAAATTCTATTCTTCATTTCCTCTTGGCCCTTGTTGATAGTTTCTATTTCCTTTTTCTTGTTGATATAGTTTGTAGTGAGTTCATTGTAGCTTCCCTATAGTTTCTGGTAGCTCACTGAGAGCTCATGGAGCTTTCTGAGAACCATTGCTTTGAACTGAAAATGTAATAGTTGAGTTGCCTCCATTTTATTTAGCATTCTTCCTGGTGCTTCCTCCTTTCCTTTCATTCGGGGATTGTTTCTTTGTCTTCCCATTGTTTGTGAAACTTTTGTTGCTATCCTCTACTTCTTAAATTGATGTGTTCTGGTTCCCTGGGTTTATGGTGTAAACTTCTGTGCTAGAATGCCTCTGAGATTCAATGGTGCAGTCTACCTCGGATATCCTGGTGGTCACAGCTTCCATTGTCTCTGCTGTTGGAATGCCGCTTCTTTGGGACCAGCTCTGTTTTTTTTTTCACAGTTCCAGGTGGGTTTTTTGTTTGTTTGTTTTTATCTCACTCATGGGTATTTAAAAAGAGAAAAGAGGATGAAAAAATGAAAAAGGAAGAAAAAAGCAGAAGGAGGAAGACATAAAATTGGAATGAATGAATGAAAGAAAGAAAGAAAGAACAAACAAGAAAGAATTCAAGAGAAGTAAAAGGAGTTGAGGGGTAAAAAAGATAACAAATAATGAAAAAATAATAAAATTATTTTAAAAAAGAAAAGCAAACAAACAAACAACAAATAAACAACAACAACAAAAAACCTCTTGCTGCTTTCATACTTGCCAAGCCGGATTTTCTGGTCTTGCTGGCTGCAAAGGCTGAGGGGTGATGGTATCACTTTTCTTCCTGTCCAGTACTCAGTTATCTTTGGGCTAGTACTCCCAGGGTTAGCCTGGCACCTCTCTACACAGGGCCTTGGGCATATGTTTTGAGTCTCCTGGGGAGCATGCACTTTCCCAAGTTCATGGGTGTGAACTTGAGTCTCCTACGCCATGCACTCACCCTAATTTCACAGGAGTGAGCTCCGGGTTTTCCATGGATTGTGCACACTCCCTGGGTTCAAATGTGTGGGCTGTGATTCTCCCATGGATCGCTCACACTCCCCGGGTTCCTGGCATGGTCCACAGGTCTCAAGTCGCACAGTTTTGCAGTTGTCCCCTTCGCGCATGGGCGTCTTCGCCACAGGTCCCTGGTTGTGCAGCTGTCTGCTGTTGTGCGTGGTTCCAGCTCCCTCCCTAGAGCCCTGTAGCAGGCCTAGCAAGAGCCAGGCCTGGGGCCTCAACAGCCCTGGTCTCTGAGCTGATCTCTGGGCTCTTATTGTTCTGAAGTACTCTCCTTACCATCCAATTTTTCGATGTCCACTACAACTTTCAATCTTCTACTTTTAAATATGCTCTGTTTCTGCTGGTTGACCACTTGGTTTCTCCACAGATTGGCCAGGTTCCTCTCCTATGTGCAGGGGAAAATGGAATCTTCTCCCTCCTACCATGCTGCCATCTTCCTTCCATCTCTGTTTATCAGTTTCTGTTTTATCAATTTCTTTTTTTCTTTTCCTTATCTCCTTCCTTCCTCCCTTCCTTCTTTCCTCTCTCCCTCCTTCTTTCTCCTTTGTCTTTCCCTACAATTCATTTTATCTTTCCCCCCTGCCTCCACCCCAGCTTCCTTCCTGTTTTTCTTAATTGCTATTTTAATCATTTTCTCTCATTTTATTTCCTTTTTCCTCCTCCCCTCTCCTTTTCTCACTCCCATTCCTGTTCTTCCTTTCTTCCTTTGACATCTAACATGGCAAAAATTTTAGCTAATAAACAGGGAAAGACAAAAATCAGATGTCTTGTTATAAAGAATCTCATATCTCCATAGGAAGGCAGATCACCCAAAGGGAAATGGAAGGGGAATAAGAGAAAGGCCCAAAAGAATGCCCCTTGCAGTTTTCACTGGGCACTGGCTGGCCCAGACTTCTTCCACCACTTATCTTGAAGCTTCTTCCACTGGCTCTTCCCTGAGACAATTTTGGGAAGATCCAAGATAAACTCTATCTGTTGGGACAAATAAGTCCAGGGTTGGCTATATGACCTCAATAGTGTTGAGAAATTTCTTCGGGGTAAGGGGAAGCTCTTGAGGTTGGAGGCTCCAGATGACTGACTACTGAGCCTGGAAAACTCCTGGGGAGTCCCCTGTGCAAATAAGAAGGTTCAGAAAGTGTTCTTGGACAAGAAAAGAAGAAACAGATCAGAATAGGTCATAAAAGTCAGTAATTTGTTCTCTGACACACTCTAGGACAGAGAGAAGCAGTGTAGTGTACCAACATGAGAGAGTAGTCAGACACTTGAGCTTTGATATCAGACTTTGAGCTCTATTCCCTTCTCCACCATTTACTTGGTTTTGAACAGTCACTAGGCTTTTTTGAGACTCAATTTTCCCACCGAGTAAACTGGAAAATAACAGCAACTTTGTTGAGTTTTTGTGAGAATAGAATGAGGTTATGCAGGCTGAGTTCTTGGCATGGGTAAATGCTCCAAAATATTAGCTGTGGTTATGAACCTAGACTAGAGACAGTAGACAGCTAAGAGATAGGAAGCCTGGATTTGAATTTCATCTCCATTATTTCCTTTTGGTATGTCCTTGACAGAACTACAAAACCTCTCCAATTTTACCTTTCTCACCTGTGGGAAGGAATGTTTGATGTTGAGGACCCTTCCATCTCTAATATTCTTGAATCCTAAGATATGGGTAACAAAGAGAACTCACTGAGGCTTCTGTTTATATGGCCTAGCTTGCCAGAGAATTGCTGTAGAAGTCAGATAATTTTGGGTTCAAAATGAAGAAACATGATAACATTGAGGTGCATAGGTTCTTTTGAACCCCAATGTTCATAGCAATACAACTTTCAATAGCCAAGTGCTGAAAGCAACCTAAGTGCCCATTGGTAAATGAATGGATCAAAAAATGATGGTACATTTACACAATTGAATACTACACAGCAGAAAGAAAGAAGGAACTCCTACCCTTTGCAATAGTACAGATTGGACTGGAAAACATTATACTAAGTAAAATAAGCCAGGTGGTGAAAGACAAATACCATATGATTTCACCTTTAAGTGGAACCTAATCAATAAAACAAGCAAGCAAGCAAACTATAACCAGAGACATTGAAATAAAGAACAAACTGATAGTAACCAGAGGGAGGTGGGAAGGGATAATGGGGGTAAAAAGGGGAAGGATTTTCAGGAACAAGTATAAAGAACACATGGGCAAAGCCAAGGGGGTGGGATCAGAGGAAGGAAGCTGGGGTAGGGGAGAGTGGAGGGTGGGAAAGGCAGAAAACTGCACTTGAACAACAATAAAATTACATAAAAATAAAAATAAATAAATAAAATATTTTTTGAAATTAAAAAAATGCAATAACAATAGGGATACTGACATGGAAAAAGGATCTTAGCAGCTGCCTCACCATGAGGCAAGATGAAAGAGTTTATTAAAATCATAGTGGGATAGAGCAGGAGAGTTGGCAAACTAGCTTGTGGGCAAAATCCAGTCTTTCTCCTGTTTTTGTAAATAAAATGTTATTGAAACAACAGCTACACCTATTCATTTACAATTGTTGCTGGCTACTTTCTCATTGCAAGGCAGATTTGAGTAGTTGCCATGAAGACAGTGTGACCTAAAATATATACTCTTTGGCCCCTGGGTATAGATAGTGAGTAGAAGTAAACCACAGAGGAGATCCAGATTTAATGCTTAGAAGAAAACAACTATGCATATCATGAAGAAGGGAGCAAAAATGTGTAGTTTCTGGGAAGAGGGAGGGGTGGGAATAACCTGCTCCCCTAGAGGAGAGACTTGTAAAAAGAGACACTTCTATGGAGTAATAATACTGTGTGATAGGACTTCTCCACTGGATCTTCAGAAATATTCAGTTATAATTCAAAATTCATAATATGCTTGGCAGGATTGGCTTTCTAGTCTCTTTAAAATACTTATTAAATTCTTATTAAGGTACGTTATGCCTTACAAATGTTAACTGTCTTTTTTTAACAACCTGTGAAGGAGTTACACCATAATCTCCATCATACAGATAAGAAAACTGAGACCCAGAGGGATTGCTAAGTGATGGAGGTGAATCAAGCAGTCTGTTTCAAAAGATTGCTACACTGACTCACTATCAGTTTGAGGCTGAAGTCTATGTGATGGACTCTTTGATGTCCTGCCCAGACCTCCACCCTGCGGGAATGAAAGACTCACTCTCCCAGTGGCAGACCTCTTTGGGGAGTGCAGCCACCATGGTGAGCTGTCTCTCCCACAGCCAGATCCCATTTCATGGCAGGCTGGATCCATGCCTGACCTACATAGGCTGTAAAGGCCCTTCTCCTTGCTGCTGCCTAGGAAACTCTGAAAGGTTGTCCTAGTTTCAAAACTTCCCATGAGGTTGACTGAAGCCCCCCTGAACTACATCACAGTGAAACTTTACTTTCTGCCCAATGCTGCTCCTTTCCTCCCTTTCTCCCTGCTTTCCTCCCCTTTGATTTTAAAGAACTCCTTAATAAACATCTTGCATGTTAATCTCCTGCCCAGAGTCTGCTTCTCAGAAACCCATCAGTGTCAAATAGCTTGTGCTGACAAATTGTCAGTGAGTATCTGGGTTACATGAGAATCTGAGGTGTTTTAGGCTTAATGTGGTTGCTCTCACCTTCTACTGAAAGGAAGGAAGGAAGGAAGGAAGGAAGGAAGGAAGGCAGGCAGGCAAGGGAGGGGGGGAGAGAGAGAGAGAGAGAGAGAAGAAATGAACTCTTTCCTTGGGGTAAACTCCTATCCTGTACCCAACTCCAAAAACTGGGTCCCTCTTCCATGTCCACTTCTATGCCTTAGTTCCCCACCCTACAGAGAAAATAGCCAAAAACGTATGTGATAGATTCTATTATTTTTGTCTTTTCTGATAACAGTGCTTGTATTTTCCTACAGGAAGCCACCCTTCCCTCACTCAGTACATGTCCTGGATGTAAGGCAGCTCTTTCTCCTATCTTCCTGCATTCTCTTCAGGGGTAATCATATGATCCAGAACTGGACAATCAGAGTGTTTCATCCCTTGGTTACAGGGATTGGTTTAACAATGGACACATGACCTAAAATGATCTAGTGAGAATCAACTTGAAGATTTTCTGGTACCTTTGAAGGAAAAGCTATTATTTTTCTACTTGGATTTGCTTAGCTGCTAATATATATGTTTGGAGCTATTTGGGGCCATCACAAAGAGAGAGCACTTCAAAAAATGAAGTCAATACAGAAAGGAGAGTCAAGGTGTGAAAGAGCCATCCTTGACCACATCATTTGAATACCTGTTACCAGCCATGACAAAAGCTTCATCCATGCTGTACTTAACAATTGTGTGAGCAAGGGACTCTAAGTTGGATTACTGTCCTCTGAAGCTGAGAGAATTCTGAGTAATATTGCAAGACCTTGGTGCAGAGAGTGAGAATATAAGCCTGATACTGGCTAGAAGTTGTCCTTATGGGAGCATCTGATTTTCAAGGAGAGTGAGCTGAATGTTGAGGCCAAATTTCAAGCATCTGTAATAGTTGCTGGATTGTATTTTGGGGCTTTCTTGGTCATAGGTAGTCAGAACTTTGAAATTAGAATTCTTATCTACAACCAGAAGAGGGAAATATGAGAAGAGGTTGTCTCTGCTTCCACAAGTTTGGGGAGCCCAGAGTCTCACCTTCCTTAGGTACTTGTACAGGGCTGTCACTGACTTCACATACTGCTGCAGCTTCTTAGTGAGCTGTACTGGGTCATAGGACATAAACTGTGGTGCCAGAACCACAAATGCCTTCACAACCTCTGACCGGGATCAGGGTCAAGAGATAAGGGATCAGAGTGATCATCATCTCCTGGGATATGTTAAGTGTTAAGACTTCTGCTACAACCACCACCTTTATATCCTCCCAATTGTACCTCCAGATATTTGGGGCCAGGGAAAGGGGGAAACTGGGGATAATAATGGTCAGCAGTCCAATTCTTTCTCAAATAACTTATTGGATGAGTGTGTAGGTCTATAGATTGAGACCTGGCCCACCTTATATGCCAAGGACAAGAGGGAGTTATAGGGAGACACTAGATATAAGTGAAGAGAAGAAAAGAAAGACTGAATATCATAAACCCAAATGATCTACTTAACCTCTTCAAACCACAGTTTGCATATTTATATTCTATAAAATGGAGATCCAATTGTCACACTCAATTCATGGGAAGTACAGTGAAATAATGTACAGCCTGTCTTAGCTCTGTGCTTGGCACAAAGAGTTTTCTCAGTAGAGAGTCCTCTTTGAGTCCAATTTGCCTAGTGGATCCTATGATTTCTATGGTGATATGTCTCATCCTTGACAGAGACATGATATTGTCAACTCGCACCCTGCAGAAATGTAGTTGGACATTGACTCATACCTCCACACCTTAACTGTTCTCCACACATATGCCAAGCTCCATTAGAGTTATCTGGATCTTTTTCTATAGCTTTGCCAATAAGTGATCCCTTATCTTTCCCATATTCTAACCGTAAACCCCATGGCTTAGGGGCTCTATCTTTTTGCTTAAATCCTTCTTCTATTCTTCTGGTCAGGGATCAGATTCTGATTGATGTGCCAATAATACTAGACTTTGTGAGGTGCTTGCTATGTGCCAGATATTATTCCAAACATTTTACAAATGTTCATTGACTTAATCATCACAATAACTGCTTATCTTATAGATGGGAGCCTGAGGCTCAGAGGCTAAGTAACTTGCCCAGGTTCACACAACTAGAAAGGAGTAGGACAAAGATTTTGATTCAGGCTGTCTAGTCCTCTGAGTAACCATCATAATAAATGCCCTTGTTTCCCAAATCTGCCTCTCCCCCCAAGCTGCTGCTCCCCTCACCTTTCCTTGGATGAGGTCTGGACTGCTGATAACAGCTGTCTCCACAACAGCAGGGTGCTCTATCAGTGCATTCTCCACCTCTGTGGGTCCAATGCGGTACCTGTAGAAGAACCTACCCTTCATAGAAGACTGGACACAACCCCTATGCAAGCCCCAAGGTCTAGAATCAGTCAGGGTAAAGATCCAGATTACCCTTCCAATCCCAGAAACGAAGCTCACCCACTGGAGTTAATGATCTCATCTGCCCGACCCATTAACTGGAAATATCCATCTTGATCCTTGATGGCCCGGTCTCCCATGAGCCAAAAATCCCCTCATATGTTGGCTGCTGTCTTCTCCAGATTGTCCTGGTGACCATAGAAAGACAGTAATGGTAACTAGAAAGCCTAAATCCTCTGTCCCATGGCTTCTATGAACAGATGCTCAGGCCGTGCATTTTATAACTTGAACCTGTCAACCCCAGCCCCTAAATAGAACCAGATTCCCCCCCTGCCCACCCTTTATTTCAGTTATTCCTTCCAGGGCTTCTTCCCTGCTCCCCTTGTTCCAGTCTAAGGGATAATATTAATGCATTAACTTACCCATGCTCTAGGTCATTTTTCCTGACTGATTCCACCTTCCCTTCAATGCCTAACTCCTGCTCCAATACTGTTTAAGGGGACCAAGGTTTATTAGACATTTTTCTGGGCTTTTTGTTAGATTTGAAAATTCTAGAAATATAGCGGCAAGCCCCAAGGGCCCTGCTAATGTGCATATTTCTGCAATGGCTGGGGCCCTCTATTCAACTGTAGCACTTGTTTTTGAACAGTGAGAAGGTTTAGGGTTCAACCCTTGTTAGTGAATTTCTGTGTCCTGTTCAAGTGCAGGAGGGGGCTCTCTGATAGATGCTCAGTCACTGGGTGTGAAGGTGGCTTAGGGAGTTCATCAGCTAACTTCTTTATTTGGAAAATAAGGTTATTGAAGACCAGAGAGCTCAAGAGATGTGTCCAGGCCAAATAGCTATTGTGAATGACAGAGGTGTGACCTAAAGTCAAATCTCTTAACCTTCACTTTGACTCTTTCTCCTGCTCACCATTCAGCCCCTGCTGGCATTATATGTGGGCCATAAATCACTCTGTTTTCCTGCAATGCCAAATGGGGAGAATCCCATGCCTTAGCTTCCTCACTGGCATGTGAAAGTGGAATGGGACAGCACCCAGGAAATACCTGCAGAAGTGCGTGATATGGCTGTGCTCTCATCTCTTGGGCTCATTTTCTTCACCTGTATAAGGTGAGTGATAATTTACATCTCCAGTAACTCTTTTCTTTTACATACTCTTATACAACATTGTTCTAAGTATTTCACAATTATTAATACCTTTTGATAGCTATAGGAATGCTATGAGATATAATAATACACATTTTACAGATTAGGAACCTAAGGCATGAGAGATCAGTCACTTGCTCACACAGTAAATAGCGGAGTAGTGTTGGGAGGATTAAATGAGTTTAATTATGCAAAGTACTTTAGGACTGTGCATATCATGTATTAAGCATACAGTAAATGACAGTGACTATTATTAGTGAATTTACTATTTGAACTGGGTTTGAATGAGTCTTGTAATATCTGATTCACCATCCTCACCTCTAAAGTAAGGATTCAAGAATCATCTATTTCTAGCAGTCCAAGCTTTGAAGATAGGAATGCCTCCAAATATATGGTGAAGCCTCAATGTGATATGTCTAACATGGCTCTAAAGAGGATCAATGGCATGGAGTAGTGAGATGATATTTGGTAGAGGCACAGGGCTGCCCTTTGGAGAATGCTGCCATAAATAGTTCAGGGTCAATAAGCTTTCTGTCCTGAAACATTTCTTGTGGGTGGAAAGATGAATCTAAATGGAGATAATTCTTCAAATGAGATCTTAGTGATAGACTAAGGATGGCAGGGGTGAATTGCCCATCTTTTCTCTTGGAAAAGCACCCATTCTTAGACACTAGATACTTCTCACCAACGTCTCTTGGAAAGTTTATGACTTTGGGGCTCTTTCTCACCCATCTTAGAGCCCAATGTTCCCACCAGGGAACAAAGGTAGAGGAACACACATTTCTTACCACATAACCAGAGAAGATGCCTATGGGATTTATGGGTTTGATCCTGATGCCCAAGTATCCTTGTGCACCAGGGGGCAGGACATGGTCCTTGTCATCTATGACCTGGAGGAGGAAGCAGATTGGAAGAATAATTAGAAGAATGATCTGGATAACAGGAGGCACTTTGAATAGCAACATGGAAGAGCTGAGGTGTTCAAGTGGAGACCCTCTTGCTCCAGTGGTGACTGAAAACAAGAACCAGACAACACAGAAAGCCAAGAGTTTGAAGCAGAGATCTCTAATTTATCTGCCTGGAATGATTTAGGTGAAGCCTTTATTGAGATTGAACCAGATGAACTTGGGAAACTTCTGGTTGTAGGATCTCAGGAAATATAGCACTCTCCCATTTTCTGTGAGGCCCATGGACTCAGACATCAGACAGATCAAAACACAAATTATGACTCTGCTACCTTACTTGTTGTCTGTGAGCTACTTAAACTTTCTGAGGGGGGAACCCAAAAGAATCTGGAATTTATTTATAAAACAATTGTGCATTTATTCTTTCATGTTTAAACTTAAGTCACCTTTAAAGTACTCTCCATTGGATGCAATACACCTATCAAGATATTTTTGCCAAACATAAAAACAGTTTTTGAACTCATCAAATTTCTTCATTTTTAATATATTTTATTGATTATGCTATCACAGTTGTCCCATTTCCCCCTCTTTATCCCCTTCCACCCTGCACACACCCGCTCACCACATTCACCATGTTAGTTCATGTCCATGGGTTGTACATTTAAGTTCTTTGGCTTCTACATTTCCTATACTATTCTTAACCTCCCCTTGTTTATTTTCTACCTACCTTTTACACTTCTTATTTCCTGTACCTTTTCCCCCACTCTCCACCTCCCCTTCCCCACTGATAACCCTCCATGTGATCTCTATTTCTGTGAATCTGTTCATGTTCTAGCTGTTTGCTTAGTTCATTTTTGCTTCTGCTTTTTTTTTAGGCTTGGTTGCTGATAGTGGAGAGTGTGTTGTCATTATATTGTTCAAATTTTTGATCTTCTTTTTCAACTCCCTTTAACATTTCATATAATAAAGGCTTGGTGATGATGAACTCCTTTAACATTACCTTATCTGGGAAGCACTTTATCTGCTCTTCCATTCTAAATGATAGCTTTGCTGGATAGAGCATTCTTGGATGTAGGTCCTTGCCTTTCATGACTTTGACTACTTCTTTCCAGCCCTTTGTTGCCTGCAAGATATCTTTTGAGAAATCAGCTGATAGTCTTATGGGAAGTCCTTTTTAGGTAAACTATCTCCTTTCCTCTTGCTACTTTTAAGATTCTCTCTTTATCTTTAATCTTGGCTAATGTAGTTATGATGTGCCTTGGTGTGTGCTTCCTTGCGTCCAACTTCTTTGAGACTGTCTGAGCTCCCTGGACTTTCTGGAAGTCTATTTCCTTGGCTAGATTGGGGAAGTTCTCCTTCATTAATTTTTCAAATAAGTTTTCAGTTTCTTGCTCTTCCTTCTCTCCTTCTGGTACCCCTATGATTCAGATGTTGGAACATTTAAAGTTATCCTGGGGATTCTTAGGCCTCTCCTCATTTTTTTTTTTTTTTTTGAGTTCTTGTTTCTTCATTACGTCCGGTTGAATGTTTATTTCATCCTTCTGTTCCAAATTGTTGATTTGAGTTCTGGTTTCCTTTCCTTCACTGTTGGTTCCCTTTATTTCACTTTGTATATCCTTCACTTTTCCTCTATTTTGCAATCATACTGAACCAATACTGTAAGCATCCCAATTACCAGTGTTTTGAACTGTGCGTATGATAGGTTGACTATCTCTTCATCACTTAGTTGTATTTTTTCTGGAGTTTTGATCTGTCCTTTCATTTCAGCTATTTTTTTTTTGTCTTGGCAAGCCTGTTATATAGTAAAGGTCAGAGCCTTAGGTATTCACCAGGGCAGAGCAATCTATGTCGTTGCATGTGGTGCTGTATGTGGGGGAACAATGAGGCCTGCTCAGCTCTCTGCCAGCTTCCAGTCCCCTCCACCACTACCCACAAGCAAATTGGGCCCTTCTGGTGATGATTTCCAGGTGGGTGGTTTTGTGTACATTCTAGGACCCTGTGGGTCTCTCTAACAAACTCTCCTGTGAGGCTGGGAGTTTCTCCTGCCACCTCAACCCCCACAGGTTTTTTCAGTCAGAGGTTTTGAGGCTCTATTTCCCTGAGCTAGAATCCTGGGTTGCCCAGACTAACTCTCTCCCCAGTGGTTCCTCCCAGTTTATTCACACAAGAATGTGGTACTGCCCACTCCACCAGATTCTGTCTCACCTGTCCCACTCTACCAGCAGCCACCTTGTTGTGAAACCTCCTCACTTGGCTGTCCATTGCTGCCCCTTTTGATGGTCTGGGTGAATATTTCTTCTTTAATTCCTGGTTGTCAGACTTCCACACAGTTTGATTTTTCTGTCAGTTCTGTTTCTTGTTTTTAAATCTGTTGTCCTTCTTTTGGTAGTGCAGGGAGGCACAGTGTATTCACCTATGCCTCCATCTTGGCCAGAAGTTGGAAGTTTTCTCTGAACTCATCGATTTTTATGCCTTTCAGTGTTTTTGCCCTTTTTTTTTGCTTCACCTCTTCCACTTTGGCAAAACATTTCCCTTTGAGGCCTTTTTTCATTCAGTGAAACAAACAAACAAAAAAACATCTCATGGGGTGAGATCAGGTGAATAGGAAGGGTGGGACATGCTGTTTTTGGCTAAAAAATGCTAACTAATCAGTTACTACTCGGTGTGGGAAAATGTGTTGTAAATTATGAAATGGGCAAATGTGTTAAAAGAGTCTTCAGAAAAATTCACTGAAGCTGAATGTAGTCTCTCACAACAATGCCAGCTGGTACACTGATATAGATGACTTCCTAAAACACTAATCCAGCAGGGGAAGCCTGTAGTACAACGGACCACCCACCCTCCAGAAGGCAATCCTGTTTTGGGGGTCCCCCCTCATATATCTCAATGCCTTCACCTGTGAAACTGAAATAATATCAGCTTATTTCACATAACTGTTATCAGAATGTAATAGAGTACTACAAAAAGAGCTCCATAAAGTTACCACAGTTGGTTACCATAGTTAGAGCAGGCAATCATAGTTGACACTGAATAGAATATAAATTTTTATACTCTAGGTCTGCATATCTGTACATAGAACCATAGATACACATACACAAATTCTATTTCTTAGAATTTAGCTTAAAGAAATAATAAAGGAAGGGAGCAAAATGTTAGCTGCATCTTTTTATATAACTTTATGTTTTTAATATAAAAATTTCAAAGCAATTCAATGGGGGGATTAAAATCTATTAAACAAATGTTACTGGATATCTATAGAGAAAAAAATGAACATCAAACCCTACCTCAGGTAATACACAAAATGTACATAAATAAGAACCAGTTAAGATGGTTCCCAAATATAAACATGCAAGCTAAAATCAGAAACCTTTAAAATAACAAATGGGGCTTTATCAAAACTATTATCATTTGCTCAAAAAAAGATACTGTTAGGCACAGAATTAGGCAAACTACATTGAAAATTGTTGAAAATCATATTTGTGTCAGGGACTGGTATCCAGATTTATAAAAACCTCTACAACACAACAAACTGAGTTTAAAAAATCAATAAAGTAGGTAAAAGTTTTCCACAGAAAATTTTACAAAACATGTTATGAAACACCATCTATGAATGGAAAATAAACACATGAGAAAATGTTCAAAATCTTTAGTTATCAAGGAACTTAAAATTAAAACCAAGATTTGATACCCTCCATATTAGTTAAATTCAAAAAACCAACAGTACCAAATGTCTAAATTGTGGCGCAACTGGAAATTTCACACATTGTGGGTGAGAACGAAAAATTATACAATCATTCTGGAAAATATTGGAAGTTTCATTTCATTTCATTTCATTTTATTTTATTTTATTTTATTTTTAACATTTTTTATTGTTGTTCAAGTACAGCTTTCTGCCTTTTTCTCCCACCCCTCCCCACCACTCCAGCCCTCCCCACCTCCCCTTTTCCACCCCCACCTTGTTATTATAGTCCACGTGTTTTTCATAATTGTTCTTGCAAACTCTTCACCACTTTCCCCTATAATCCCTTCCCCTCTTCCCTCTGGTCACTGTCAGCCTGTTCTCAATTTCAGTGTCTTTGGCTATACTTTGTTTGCTTGTTCATTTTGTTGATTAGGTTCCTGTTAAAGGTGAGATCATATGGTATTGGTACAACATCTTCATTGTAGTGTTGTTTTACCAGTGAAATTTTTAAAAATCATCTATTGATTAACAAAATACATAAAGAACGGTGGAAGCACACTATCAATTATTATATAGTCATTAAAAATCATGGCATATGTCAGTATTAATTGACTCAGGAAGATGGTCACCCAAGATCATTCAACAATAAAAGTAAGTAAGAAAATGATGTGTCAAAATTTACCCCTATTTTTGTTTTAAAAATGTATATGTTTATCAGACTAACAAGCCAGCTAATTTGCTGGCTATTCAGAGTGTTTTTCTCTGTATGGTATAAATATTAAAATTTCCCTTTTCTTCCTTCTCTTCTTTTCTTCCTTCCTCCCTTTGCATATTGTTTTAATATCTTTCTTTTCATTATTTTTCCTAAATGAAAAATGTAATAAATAAGTTACTGAAAACTTTGTGTTTTCTCCCTTTTCCCTCCCTCCTGAGTGCATCAAACAAACCTGCATATTGTAATGGGGAATTGCAGTCCCCAGGTGGCCAGGCTTGACTTTCATTGTCTTGGAAACTCTGTACATGAGTCCTTGTGGGAAGCAGTAAATAGATGGGCAAACTTCAGGAGGGTTATGAGGTCACAGGTAAAAAAATTCAGCAGAGCAGGTCCTGACACAATCTGAAGATGGCTCACATTTGGTGCCTCCCTTCCTCCCCTTTCCTGGGCTCTCTCCCCTGTACTGTAACCCCCATCCCAAGGGTTGCACTAAATTGTTTGGAAAGTGATCTTATTGACTACTCCCCAGGAAAAAGGAACTAACAACCACATTATAGCCTTTTTTAAGGGGAACTATACTTTTTTAAGGGACCAAACACCAAAAGTTGCTTAGAACCATGTGGGATTAAATTACCTTCCATAAGAGGGCCAGTCCTGCTTGAATCCTGAAATAAATTCTCCTTCAGAGATGCTGATGTCCAAGGGAACATTTTCTAAACAAGGCTCCCTCTGAAAGGCTGGACTCCTGCCATGACTGCATTGTTCCACCCCACATTTGCAAAGTTCCTCTATACCACAGCACTGCCATGAGCTCTCCTGAGAGTTCTGCAGGGATACTGGGGACCATTAGCCATAGCAGTATGTAGAGTAAAAGAATGCAAGGAGGAGGAAGAAGCAAAAGTCACAAGTAAGAGGCACTGGGGAAATATTCCCCAGGTTGTTTTGTTAAGTGGCACAATGAATCAACATTGTGCTCAAATAGCCCCAAAAGTTCCAAGAAGATATCTCGGCAGGTGAGGAGGGGGTCTAGTGGGTTCTTCTCCTACCCCTCACTTCCATATGAGCAGCTTAGTGTAGTGCCTGGTACATTTGATAAACTCAGGTCTCTGCTAAAATGTTACCCCACTACAGGGGACTTCCCTGCCCACCATTTTTTAAAATCCAGGCTTTCATCTCACTTATTTTTACTTTTGTCCATAGAAGTTCTCACTGTCTTCCATGTCATATATTTACTAGTTTATGTCTCTTTCCCCCACCTAAATGAGAATGCAATCTCCATGAGAGCAGAAGTTTAGCCTGTTTTATTCCCTGCTGAATTTTCAGTACCTATCGCACAGATAAGTAAATAGAATAAGTAACTCAATAAATATTTACAGAATAAGCACATGATAAAAGGTAGCTCATATTTTTTTATCAAAGAGACTTTCGAAGCCCACCAGGCTGAACAGCTTATGGTTCCCCCCTAGAAGCTGGTACCGTTTCTGTCTGGCCATAAAACTTTCGAATGTCCAGTCCTGTCTGAGACTTCCAGCTCTTCAGAGTGTCTGGGAGGATGGTTTCTCCTCCACTGAAGCAATTCTGTAGATGTGGGAACTTGTAAATGAAGAAGAGAAGAGAAGAGAAGAGAAGAGAAGTAATCATTCCCCCTTATCCTCCCAGAATCAAACTCTGCCCATGCCTAGATCTGGATTCTGGGTGTTTGGCAATGATGTTGACTTCATGGGGCAATTCAGATAGATGAAAATGTGTGTAAGTATGGGAGGCAGGAGAAAGTACCAATAGATCCAGAGGTTCTTACCAACTCCCAAAGCCCTTTCACCTGGAAAGGTTCTGTTGTAGCAACATTTGATAAATAATGGGTGCTCCTACCAGGTTGTTGATTGGGTAGCTAGACAGCACCTGGAGAAAGAGGGCCAAATGAGACACTGATCATCAGGTCAAATGCTGAACTTAACAGTATTCATAGTGGTTATGAGCATGGGCTATGACATCGCAGTGACTAAATTTAAATCCCAATTTCTTTCTTATGTCTATTTCAGGCCAAATGAGCCTCAATCCTTATGTACCCTCAAGCCAAAAGTAACAGAAAAATGACCACCTATCATTATAGAGAAAAGGTCCAGGATTAATTAGGCACATTTTGTTTTTGTCAAATTGAGCTGCCTATTCCTGGAAATTTAATGACTAGTTTTCATAAACATACCTTTAGGACAAAAGTGGCAAACACTAAGCCTGTGGCCTGAATATGGTGCTTCATCTTTTTTTATCCAGTCTGGCACCTTGTTCCTACCTGGTAGCAGTGCTGATCTCCTTGCCCCTAGTTAAGGAGTAGTTACACTCATATAGTCCTAAAATTCAGCCTTGTGAAGGCAACCTCCAGGCTGCTGTGGCCCCTGGTGAAAATGAGTTTGACACTCCTGCTTTAGGATTATGTAAACACCCAGTCACCAAGGGAAAGGAGATCAACTGCTGTTGCAAATTGGCTGTGTGTTTTGGTTAAGTCCTTTAATCTCTTGTGGCCAGCTTTATAATAGATTAATTTTGGTAGAAAAGTGTTCTCAAAAGTTAAAATTGCCTTATAGTCATCCCAGAAGTGCTATTAAAATTTAGCTAGTACTGTCCTGCCCCAATGGCTTAGTTGGTTGGAGTGTCATCCCCTACACCAAAAGATTGCTGGTACCATCCCTGGTCAGGGCACATATGGGAGGCAACGGATCACTGTCTCTCTTTCTCCCCTTTATTCCTCTCAAAAATCAGTAAGCATATTCAGATGAGAATAAAAAATATTTAGCTAGTACCAATACCTTCCACACCCTGTGCTATCTCATTTATTGCTCGAGATAATCTCATGGAGTTTGTATTATCATCCCCACTTTACAGAAGGGAAAATGGTGACTCAGAGGATTAAATAACTTGCCCAAGGTCACACAACCAGCCAGTAGTGTGATGCACACAGCATCTGCAGCTGGTGCTCTTAACAGTTATGTAACACCACTTTTGTCCCATGTTTGGCTTTGTACAGAATTTATTAAAGTATAGAATTTATTAGAAAAATAACTTGATAAAAAGACTACATAAAAATGTTAACATTAGTAAATCATGCAATTATTTCCTCCAAGTATTCTTGATGAACTGGTATAACCTGTGAAAATCAGTCCATTTCCCTTATTGCCTTGCCTTACAGGAAGCTCAGTATGCAATTAGCTATTTGCTGTCTTTCTTACTGTCATTAGCCTCCCCACTCCACAACTCCAATCTATAGTTTCCTAATAGATTTTACAATTTTTTATCTCTTTCTTGGTTTTTTTTTCTTCTCATGATACTTAACAGAAGCCACATCAAATCATGTTTGGAAAGGGGCAGAGTAAGAATTTGTTTAAATCAGAGAATGGCAGAATCATTTGAAGAGAATCACCTGAGAGAACATAAACCATGCCTGACTTTTTGTTAATAAGGATGTCATTCATGCCTCACTTTGCTCCTGAGGTGTCTGTTGCCAGCCAAACAGAAGTCTGGGTGGGCCCTGAACTTTTACAGAGATCTGGAGGCTCCAGAATGTCAGTGGTCCAACTGTACATTACAAATATAGCTCAATATTGACTGTGCTTTTGCAAATAAAATAAGCCCATTTACACTGCTTTGTTTCTCTCAGGTCAAGACCATTTTTAGATTTTATTTAATGGCTTCCTTATCAAGTTCTATAGTGCAACCCCATATTTATTCTTCAAAACTCCTCATAGATTATAGTCCCAAACTGTCAATAACCCTAATGTCCATCAACAACAGGGTAGAAAATAATTGTGATTGATACACAGAATGAAATACTACAGGATTTGAAAAGAGCAAACTTGTCATATGTGCAACAATGAAAGTAATTAACAGAGAATATGTTGAGTGAAAGAAGCCTGACACAAAACATTACATATTTGATTATTCCATTTATGTGAAGATCAAAAAGAGGCAAAATTAATCTATGGTGCTAGTGGTCAAAAGAATGATTAATTTATGGAGTATAGACAATGGCATGAGGTGACATGAGCACTTTCTGCAGTAATGGGAATGTCTTATATCTTGATAAGGCTGTGGTTATATGGGTGTCTGTTATAGATTGAATGCTACATTCTCTGCCAACCCATATGTTGAAGCCATAACCTCCTTGTGATGGTATCTTGAGGTGGGGCCATTGGGAGATAATTTGGTTTAGATGAGGTCATGAGGGTGGAGCCCCTATGATAGAATTGGTGCTCTTATAAGAAGAGACCAGAGCTCACTCTCTCCATCATATGAAGACCCAGAAGGAAATCAGCTGTTTGCAAATCAGAAAGAGATATGTTACCCTGATCTTAGACTCCTAACCTCCAGACCTGTGAGAAAAAAATGTCATTGTTTAAGTCCCCCAATCTAAGGTATTCTGTTATAGCATCTCAAACTGGCTAATACAGTGTATAACATAGATAAATTATTTGCAAGTGGTATACTTAAGATAATTGTGTTCAATGCACTTTACCTTAAGTCTGTGCTGTACTTCAAATAAAAAAAAAGAAATGATACACAGACACAACATTACCTCCAATAGTCCATCTCTCCCTGTAGATGGACTACATAGATGATTCACCACCATCTATCTGATACTTGGCACCAGAGCAATAGTCCACTAAATATGTGTTGAGTGAACCAATTACCTATGATGCCTGTCTCGTGATATATTCTTTTTATCTGTATATGGGTTTGTCTCCTTCCCTGGACCATGAGCTCTATAAGGCTAGGGATCATTTCATCTTGCTTACTGAACACTATCTATCTATAGGGCAAGGGTTAGTCAAAATTAGATGAGTTGAAAGAAACTGCAAACTTTGAACTGACTCTGACCATCTGGTGTAAACTGGATCCTCTCTTACCTTTAGAATGACCACTGGGTCAAACTTTTGCAAGAGATGGATAAATATGCATGCTCCTGATGTCCAGGGATCCAGAAAGGAGCTCAAGATGTTCAGTATCCAACCTATGTCTGATATGGTCCATATTAGGCTCGAGGCTTGCAGGCCTGTCCACAGGCTGAGAAAAGAGAGGAAACAAACATACATATATGTCAGTGCATGCTGGGGTGAGTGGAGCTTGAGCATGAGTGTGTATGCATGTGTGAATAAGGGCAGATATGTGTGCTCAGGTGTGTGTGAACCTGAATGTTTGAATGCCTTTGTAAAATTGTATCTAAGTATAAACAGGAGTTCTCTATCCATAACTCTTTTTTCAAGAAGGGGAGAGCACTTCAAAGGTGTGACCCCAGTGAACATGACTGAGCAGATAATTGGGTCTCATTTTTACTTTATCTCCAGACCATATTATAGTTTTTGATATGGTGGTAACTAGTGAGGAAATATCTACTATGTTATGCATAAAAGACACTGTAAGTGATTATTCTAACAAGTAGCCTTGCTAAATTCAAGTTCATTGGAATAGAGCACTGGTTTTCTATTCTTTTTTAAAATTTAATTTAATTTTTTTCTTTTCTTTTTTTATTATTGTTCAAGTACAGTTTTCTGCCTTTTCCTCCCACCCCTTCCCAGCACCCTAATTCTCCCCATCTCCCTCCTGTTTTTCCACCACCCCTTGTTATTGTCCATGTGTCCTATATAATTGTTCTGGCAAACCCTTCATCTTTTTCCCCTGAAATCCAGTCCCTTCCCCCCTCTGCTCACTCTCAACCTGTTCTCAATTTCAGTGTCTTTGGTTATATTTTGCTTGCTGCTTCATTTTGTTGATTAGATTCCTGTTAAAGGTAGGATCATATGGTATTTGTCTTTCACCACCTGACTTATTTTGCTTAGCATAATGCTTTCCAGTTCCATCCATGCTTCACAAAGGGTAGGAGCTCTTTCTTTCTTTCTGCTGCATAGAATTCTGTTGTGTAAATGTACCATAGTTTTTTTGATCCATTCATATACTGATGGGCACGTAGGTTGCTTCCAGTACTTGGCTACTGTAAATTGTGCTTCTATGAACATTGGATTGCATAGATTCTTTTGGGTTCATGTTTCAGTGCTCTTAGAATATAATCCTAGCAGTGGAATTGCAGGGTCAAAAGACAGTTCCATTTTTAGTTTTCTGAGGAAATTCCATACTGTTTTCCATAGTGGATTCATGAATCTGCAATCTCACAAACAGTGCACTATGGTTCCCTTTTCTCCACATCCTCTCCAACATTTGTTTGTTGCTTTGTTTATGAAGGCCATTCTCAACAGTGTGGAGTGGTATGTCATTGTGGTATTAATGTGCATCTCTCTGATAGCTAGCCATATTGAGCATGTTTCCATATGTCTCTGGACCCTCTGTATGTCCTCCTTGGAGAAGTGTGGACTGTTCCAGTTCTTTGCCCATTTTTTAATTGTGTTGCATGTCTCCTTACAGTGGAGTCATGTGAATTATTTATATATTTTAGAAATTAAACCCTTATCTCAGGTATCATTGACAAATATGTTTTCCCATATGGTTGGTTCCCTTTTAATTTTAATGCTGTTCTCTTTTGCCATGTAGAAGCTTTTTATTTTGATGAGATTCAATTTATATATTCTTTCTTTTATGTACCTTGCTCTGGAGGACATATCAGTGAAAATATTGCTGTGTGAAATATCTGAACTTTTCCTGCCTATGTTATTCTGTAGGACTTTAATGGTGTCATAATTTATATTTAAATATTTTACCCACCTTGAATTTATTTTTGTGTATAGTGTAAGTTGGTGCTTGATGTTAATTTTTTTTTTTTTGCATGTAGCTGTCCAGATCTCCCAACACCATTTGTTGAAGAGGCTAT
Organism: Anoura caudifer; assembly: GCA_004027475.1. Taxonomy (NCBI): domain Eukaryota; kingdom Metazoa; phylum Chordata; class Mammalia; order Chiroptera; family Phyllostomidae; genus Anoura; species Anoura caudifer. Next base: position 21,063 of record PVKU01006476.1, read on the forward strand.
TTTTACTCCATTTTATGCTGCTGCCCCCTTTGTTGAATATTAATTAACTGTAGAGACTTGGATTTATTTCTGGGCTCTCAGTTCTGTTCCATTGGTCTATGTGTCTGTTTTTATGTCAGTACCAGGTTGTTTTGATTATGGTGGACTTGAAATATAGTTTGGTATCAGGTATAGTGATCCCTCCTACTTTGCTCTTCTTTCTCAAAATTGCCGCAGCTATTCGAGGTTATTTATGGTTCCATATAAATTTTTGAAGTGTTTGTTCTATGTCTGTGAAATATGCCATTGGTACCTTAATAGGTATTGCATTGAATCTGTAAATTGCATTGGGTAGTATGGGCATTTTGATGATGTTAATTCTTCCAATCCATGAACATGGTATATGTTTCCATTTGTTTGTGTCTTCCTTGATTTCTTTCTTCAGTGTTGTGTAGTTTTCTGAGTACAGATCTTTTACCTCCTTGGTTAAGTTTATTCCTAGGTATTTTATTTTTCTTTTTGCCATATTGAATGGGATTTTTTCCTTGACTTCTGCTTCTGCTCTTTCATTATTGGTATACAAAAATGCCTTTGATTTCTAAATATTGACTTTATATCCTGTTGTTTTGCCAAATTCATTTATTCGGTCGAGCAGATTTTTGGTGTAATCTATAGAATTTTCTCTTTTTTTAGCTTTTTATTTTTTATTTTTATTTTTATTATTGTTCTTGTACAGTTTTCTGTCTTTTACACCCATCCCAGCCCACCATCCTAGCCCTCCCCGCCTCCCTCCCATTTCCACCCCTCTAGTTTTTGTCCATGTGTCCCTTATACTTGTTCCTGTACAATTTTCTATGTACACTATCATGTCATCTACAAACAATGACAGTTTTGTTTCCTCTTTCCCAATTTGGATGACTTTTATTTCCTTTTCTTGTAGGATTGCTGTGGTTGCACTTACAATACTATGTGGTGAAAGTGGACAAGCTTGTTTCATTCCTGATCTTAGTGGGAAAGATATTAGTTTTTGCCCATTGAGTATGATGTTTGCTGTGGGTCTGTCATATATGTCATTATGTTGAGAAATGCTCCCTCTATTTCCACTTTGCTGAGTGTTTTTATCATAAATTGGTGCCATACCTTATCAAATAATTTCCCTGAATTTACTGATATGATCATGTGATTTTTGTCTTTGCTCTTATTTATGTGATATATTACATTTATTGATTTGTGAATGTTTTAACATCCTTGAATCCCTGGGATGAATCCCACTTGATCATGGTGTATGATTCTTTTAATATATTCCTGGATGAGGTTTGCCAATATTTTGTTGAGGATTTTATCATCTATGTTCATCAGCAATATTGGCCTGAAGTTTTCTTTCTTTGTTGTGTCTTTATCTGGTTTTGGGATCAGGATGATGCTGGCTTCATAAAAAGAGTTTGGAGGTCTTCCCCCATTTTGGATTTTTTGGAATAGTCTGTGAAGGATAGGGGTGAGGTCTTCCTTAAATGCTTTGTAAAATTCTGTGAAACTGCCTGGTCCAGGGCTTTTGTATGATGGGAAGTTTTGATTACTGCTTCAATTTCATCTGCTGTCATTGGTCTGTTCAGACTTTGATTTACTTCTTCATTGAGTTTAGAAAGATTACATTTTTCTAGAAATTTGTCCATTTCACCTAGGTTTCCAAATTTCTTGGCATATAGGTCTTTGTAGTAATTTCCTCCAATCCTTTGTTTTTCTGTGATATCAGTTTTAATCTCTCCTCTTTCATTTATGATTGTGTTTATTTGGGTCCTCTCTCTTTTTTTCTTGATGAGTCTGCTTAAAGGTTTGTTGATTTTGGTTATCCTTTCAAAGAACAAGGTCATGCATTTATTGATTCTTAGAATTGTGCTTTTAGTATCTATGTCATTTAATTCTGCTCTGATCTTGGTTTTCCACTTCTTTCTTCTTGCTCTCAGCTTGGTTTGTTGTTTTTCCTGGAGTTCTTATAGGCATAGGGTTAGGTTTTTTATTTGAAATGCTTCTTTTTTTCATGTAGGCCTGTATAACTATGAACTTCTCTCTCAGGAATGCCTTCACTTTGTCCCTTAAGTTTTGAATTGTTGCGAGTTCATTTTCATTTGTTTCCAGAAACTTTTTGATTTCTTCCCTAATTTCATTCTTGACTCATTTGTTGTTTAACAGCATGCTATTCAATCTCCATTAGTTTGAGTGTTTTGGTTTTTTTTTTCTTTGAGGTTTGTTTCTAGTTTCATTCCCTTGTGGTAAGAGACAATGCTTGATATGATTTCAAGTTTCTTGTATTTGTTGAGGCTTGTTTTGTGTCCTATCATGTGGTGTATCTTTGAAAATGGCCCATGTGCATTTAAAAAGAATGTGTATTTAGCTTCTTTTGGATGAAAAGCTCTTTCTCTCCTTGTATATATAAGGTAAGTTAAGTTGGTCCAAGACCTTTTTTAGTGCTACAAAATCTTTGTTGATATTTTGTTTGGGAGATCCATCCATTTTTGACAGTGGGGTGTTGAAATCCCCTACAGTAATTGTATTGCTGTCAATATCTTTCTTGGAGTCCTCCAAGATTTTCTTTATGTATTTGGGTGCTCCTATGTTGGGTGCATATATATTTACAATGTTTATGTCTTCTTGATGGATTCTTCCCTTGAGCATTATTAAGTGACCTTGTGGGTTTCTTTTTATGGCCCTTTTTGGAAGTCTATTTTGTCTGATATTTTGTATTGCAATCCCAGCTTTTTTTCACCCCCTGTCCATTTGCTTAGAATATTTTTCCCACCTTTCATTTTCAGTCTGTGTAGGTCTTTTGTTCTGAGGTGGGTCTGTTGTAGAGAGCTTATGTGTGGTTCATGCTTTCTTATCCATTCAGCTATTCTATGTCATTTGATTGGAGCGTTTAATCCATCTACATTTAAGGTTATTATTGATAGGTAGTTATTCAGTGCCATTTTTTTTGTACCTGTGTTCCTCTCTTTCTCGCTCTTTTCTTAAAGCAGTCCCTTTAGCATCTCTTGCAGAACTGGTTTGGTGGACATGTATTCTTTTAGACTTCTTTTGTCAGGGAAGCACTTTATTTTGGCCTTTCATCTTAATTAAGAGTCTTGTTGGGTAAAGTAGCCTTGGTTGCAAGCCTTTGGTTCTCATTACTTGGAATATTTCTTGCATTCCCTTCTGGCTTGGAGCATTTCTACTGAGAAGTCAGCTGCTAGCTTTATCGGGGCTCCTTTCTATGTTACTTCTTTTTTTTTCCTTGCTTCTTTTAAGATTCTCTCTTTGTCTTGGAATTTTGCCATTTTAATTATGATGTGTCTTGAAGTGGGCCTCTTTGGGCTCCTCTTGATTGGGACTCTCTGTGTTTCCTGGCCTTGTGTGACTTTTCTCTCATCAAATTAGGGAAGTTTTCCATCATTACTTTTCCAAAGAGGTTTTCTATCCCTTGGTCTTCTTCTTTTCCTTCTGGTATCTGTATTATACAGTTATTATTATGTTTCATGTTGTTCTGCATTTCCCTTAACCAGTCTTCACTCCTTCTGAGCCTCTTTCCTTTTCTTGGTCTTTCTAAGTATTTTCTCTTTTCTACTTTGTCCTCCAGCTAGCTGATCCTAACCTCTCCTTCATCTAGCCTACTTTTGATTTCTTCTACTGTGTTCTTTGGTTCAGATATTGTATTCTTCATATACTCTTGACCCTTGTTGATAGTTTCTGTTTCTTTTTTCATGTTGATATAGTTTGCCGTGAGTTCCTTGTAGTGTCCCCATGGTTTTTGGTAATTTTTTGTGAGCTCATTGAGCTTCCTGATAACCATTTCTTTGAACTCAATATCTGATAGTTGACTTGCTTCTATTTCATTTAGCATTCTTTCTGAGGCTTCCTCCTTTCCTTTCATTTGCAGTGTTTCTTTGTCTTCCCATTGTTCGTGAGACTCTTCTTGCTATCTTCTGCTTCTTAAATTAATCTGTACTGACTCCCTGGGTTTCTGGTGTGATCTTCTATGGTAGAAGGTCTGTGAAATTCAGTGGTGCAGTCTCCTTAATCTCCTGAGCTCACTGGTCTTGGGCTGTTGTTTATGTTGGCTCTCTGTATGTCTTTGTGTTTTGATTGTTGTTGGGTATTTATTTGGTGAGTCCTTCTCTCTCTCTGGTCTACTGAGGTCACTTTATCCACCATATCTTGTATTCTGTTGTGCAGGTGTGGACAGGTTGTGTTGAAGCTGATTCTTCTGTGTGTACAAGGTTTTGGGTCTTCTCTCACTCTTGTTCAGTTGTTTGTTCTGGGTAATTTCTTCACAATTTATTTGTATTTCCAGAGCAGTCCTAGGTTGAGGTTAGAGTGGCTTCCACTCCTTCCTTCACCTTCTTCCATTGTTTTCTGTTGGCGTTTCCTTCATTGCTGGGTTTCCTCTTCTAGCAGGTGTACTGATGTTCACAGCTCCCACCTACTTGTCTGATTTTTCATTGTCCTCTACAATTTTTGGTCTCTAATCTTCATGTATGCTGGGACACCATTGGCTGTTTGCTCTGTTCCTTAGAAGACTGGCTATGTGTTTCACCTGTGTGCAGGGTAAAGTGGAGTCTGCTCCCACCTATCTTGCTGCCATCTTCCTCCCATGGTTTTCTATCCTGAAGCATCACAAATTGCATTATTTCATTTCTTTTTGGGGGGCAAGAATAAAAGGTAATAGGCCATTTTTTTCCTTTTTATTGAATTTAATGGGATGATACTTGTTAACAAAAATATGCAGGTTTCAGGTGCACTATTCTACAACACATCATCAGTATATTATCTTGTGTGTTCACTATCACCAGTCAGGTCTCAGTCCATGACATTTATCCCCCCATACCTTCCTCCACCTCTCCGCACCCCCTCCCCTTGGCAATCACCACACTCTTCTCTGTGTCTAGGAGATTTTTCTCCTTTTTGTTTAATTCCTCCACTCCCAGTAGCCCCCTCCTCTGCCAATAGCTGTTAGCCTATTAGGCTTATCTTAAAGCAAGAATGATTTAAGCTAAACATGAAGAACTTCCTTGTGGCTGGGAATCATCATAATATGTGTCCCTTGCTGAAGATAATTTATACTTTCAGTGTTGTAAAAGATTAGGTCATAGCCTATTAGAAACAAATTTAGAGGGTGGGATGGCAATTTATATCTTAGTTAGATTTAAGTGATTTGTCTTATCATATTTTAGAACCTGTATTTTACTATAGGTTTTCTATTCAATTGTTTTTTTTTTGTTGTTGTTAAATAATTTAACTTTATGTTAACACAGATTCATATATGGGCCATTTAGGTTTTTGAGGTTTGTTTTTGCATTAAGATATTTTTCCAGTTCTTATAATAACATGAACATGGGAAGCAGGATCTATTGAAAAATCCCCTGAAGATCTCTTATTATAATTGCAAGACAACATTGGCACAGTAGTTTTTTATTCCACTGATGGGGTTGATGTAGAGGAGAAGGAATTTCTGAATTTTGACATCTGAGATCTCATTTCATCTAATTAATCCAATTATAGCTCCCACTTCAATGAATTTGAAAAGTAATTTTCTGCTGACAAAAGTGCCCTTGTGGAATGTGGGTAGTATGAAAGCAAATTACTGGAACCTCAAAGGACAAGAAAGATATGGATCAGTATGGGATGAAATTGCATATAAATCTTGTGTGAATCATTCAAATTAGTAGACATGTAGCTCAAAGTCCTGAAGAAGTTTTGAGATTTCACATTATCAGAAACAGAAATGTCACATTGAAGGTCACTGAATACCCAGTATGCTGAGACATGCTCCTTTTTCCCCCACTTCCCAACTGTCTTTTTCAGAAGTACTAGGTTGTGGCCAATCTCAGGAGAACTGGGTTTGAGTTCAAAAAAGTCTCAAAGCCTGGTCATGTAGTTTTCTCTAGAGAGAAAGGGGTTTTCTTACCCAGCATCCATCTTGGCCTTGATGCCAAGGCTTGCATGAGAATGTTCTGCCATTTTGGGAAGGCCAGTGGTCCCACTGGTGAAATAGATAGCAGCTACTTCTTGGCTTCCTGGCTTCCCACAGTGATGAGTGGTAGATGCTCCTCTGACAGAGAAAGAGTGTCACTTTCTCAGATCTGCATTGGTACCAGATGTCCTGGTGGCCCATCTTTTCCACCTTCCCCTATGCTGGCAAGGGCAAGTCAGCCAACCCACTCCAGAAAGGAGGCTTATAAATGGTTAAGATCATGAGATTCTGAGTCACTCAGACTTGGGCTTAACAGCCACTTGGATTTGATACTTTATTAACTATGTAACTTTGGACTACTTATTTAACACCTCTGGGTCTCACTTTACATATCTATAAAATGGGATGAGGAAGTTAACTATCGCACAAAGGAAACATATGACTTGCTTGGGAAGAATCCAGTAAAAGCTCATTTAATTATTTAGATCCCTAGCACAACACTAGGTAAAGAGGTGATCAATTAATCCCTTGAACCATTTGCATCTCTCTCAGCATCTCCTCTGGTGTCCTGATTTCAAATTTCTTGGAGCTGGTCTCATGTCTGTTTCTCTGACAGTTATCTTAAACACCATGTCATTAGAAAGAAAAAGTTCATGTTCTCCCTAGGAGTTTCCTAAGGTATGTGTCTCTAGTGGAGGGATTTCAGACATGTGACAGCAAACTAATTCTTCCAGCTCATGCTGTTATGGACTGCAGGAAAAAAACCTGGTTTAGTGACCCAGAGGGTGGGAGAAGTGCCTGGAAACTCAGTATATCAGCCATCTCTTGTTTTACCTCATATTCTCTTAGCCTCACTCCTGATTCCATCCGCTAAACAGCTCTGGGTGAGTTTCAACCCACTTCATGTTTTTATAGTGTGGACCATACATGATTCTCTGTAAGCCGAGGGCTTCTGTGTTGCCACTATGACATGGAACTCTGGGCCTACTCTGCATGCCTGTATGTAGACAAGAAGTGTGAGGTAGATAATATCTCCTGCCTCAGCAATGCTCTATCATTGGGAATTAGGTGCTTCTCAGTTCTTTCAAGAACAATCCTGAAAGGCATTCTCTGTGCTCTCAGAAGATCCCACTTATTCCCTGCAGTAACTCTTGTCATGTTAATCTTTTCTTCTTCCCTCCACAATACCTTTCCACAGTCCCACACTCTACTCCCTGGATCTCCCAAATAAAGCACCTACACACAAGTGTTTGGTTCAGTTTTCACTTCTGATGAAAATCCATATAGATACTCACTGTAATAATGTCTTGAAACCCAGCCACCCATCCTGACTTTTTTCAGACACCAGTATCTTTGTTTTCAGGGAAGGGCAGTCAGGTGACACAGTGTCCACTGCCTGAGCCACTTCATCCCCAGCCATGATGGCCCTGGCCTTAGACACCTGCAGCCTGTAGAGTATGTCTTTGGCTTTCAGCTGGATAGTCCTAGGCATGAAGACGAGGCCTGAAGAACTGAAATGGCTTAGAGAGAACTGGAGGATGGGTTGTCTCCTTCCCTTGAGAAGTGTGATGTAGCAGCCAGTGGGTTCCAATGTGGGAAGGGAAGTTGGGGTAAGAAGTATCAATAGTGACAGACCACCTACCAGAGAGTGATTTAAACACAGATTTCTCTGTATTGTCAGAGCTATAAGGGGTCTGATGTCACACAGTTGACAGTCTAAGGCCAACAACCCCCTCTTACCCTCCTGCAAACACACACACTGTCCTTCAGGAGTTTTCTGTAACCAAACACTTTCATATAGTAATTAAAATAAGAGGGAAAGACACTTGTAACTATCCATTTTACTGCAATACCACAGAACTTCTAGCCAAGATGGAGGCATAGGTAGACACAATGTGCCTCCTTGCACAACCAAAATTAAGGACAACAAAAATTTAGAAACAAAAAAACAACAAGAACTGACAGAAAATTGAACTGTACAGAAGTCCAACAACCATTCATACAGACCAATAAACCAGGCAAAAATAGGGAGTGAGACAGACCTCACAACCCAGGGCCCCAGTGCCAGGAAATAAAGCCTAAAAGCACTGATTGAAAACACTTGTGGGGGTTGAGGTGCCAGGAGAGACTCCCAGCTTCACAGGAGAGTTTGTTGGAGAGACTCACAGGGTCCTAGAATGTACATAAGACCACCCACCTGGGAACCAGGACCAGAAAGGCCCAATTTGCTTGGACAATGTATAACCAGGGCATGGTTGTGCTCTAATAAAACTTTATTTACAAAAACAGGATGTAGGCAAGATTTTTAATAGGTTTTTATAAAATTCACATGCCACTTATCAAAATTATTATTAAATAATTATGTGTACTATTAATAGTTTAGTGGCTGTCTTTCTCCAAAGATGTGTTAAGTCCTATGAGTACACAGGCCATGTTGTGTTCACTCTGTACTAGCCACCTCTATCATGATACTTAGTAGGTAGTTTGCTTCAATAAATAGAAAGGTGATTTATATACATAAGGGAGGAGAGCATGTTGTGTGAAGGGGGCATCTTTGGAGAGGAATGGTTGTATTTCTGCCATCAGTTTCTTTCATATCCTAGGTAGTGAATTACCAACCTACTCGCATGCGGCCCAGAGTCATCAGCCACCACTCAGGAACTCGAGGCAGCACCACTGCCACACGGTCCCCATGCTGCAGGCCACATGCTCCCGAGAGTACATTGGCCACCTGTTGGCTGAGTTCACTTAGTTGACTGAAGTTCCACCTCACTTCATCCCCATCACCACTCACCCACCAGAGGGCTGGGCCCAGGGATCTGTTGCCAGCCTTAAGAAAGAGAAGACCAGAGACATTGAAATAAAGGACAAACTGACAGTAACCAAAGGGGAGCAGGGAGGGATAATGGGGGAAAATAGGGGAAGGTCTATCAAGTAGCATGCATAAAGGACACATGGACAAAGCCAAAGGAGGTAGGTTTGAGGGTGGGAGGCAGGGATGAGTGGGACGGGGGGAGTGGTGGGGTGAAAATGGAGACAATTGTACTTGAACAACAGTAAAAAAAAAAAAGAAAGAAAGAGAAGACCTACTGTATTGTGGGGGCTGGTGTGTAAGTATGGGCACAATTCCAAGTCTAAGAATTGCCACAACTATGCTTAGTAAGCTTTTTGACCTCAGGACCCTTATTCACTCTTCAAAAGTATTAAAAAAACATAGAGTTTTTATTTGTATGGGTTCTCCCTAATAATATTTAAGTTAGATTTTATAAAATAATATTATTGCATATCAATTCGGTTGTGACTGTTGGAAAAATGAGATAAAAAATCATAAAGCATAAAGCTAAAGTGGTCTTCCTGAACTTCACAATATTGCTGAGAAATGTTTTTGCTTCTTAAAGAATAATAGTGATATACAGTTGGATTGGTGTTTCTTTCTCAGCTCTCATGCATAAAAAATAAACTGCCAATGGAACTGGAGAGCATTATGCTAAGTGAAATAAACCATGTGGTGATCTCACCTATAAGTGGAACCTAATCAACAAAACAAACAAATGAGCAAAATGGAACCAGAGACTTGGAAATAAAGAATAAACTGGCAGTGACCAGAAGGGATGGGAGAGGGATATAATGGGGAAAAGAAAGGGAAGTTGCAAGAAAATGAACATGAATAGAGGACTTCTGGGCACAGACAATGAGGGGGATTGACTGTGAGAGTGGGGAAGTGACAGGATAGTGGTGAGCAATGGGGGAAAATGTGGGACAGCTATAACTGAAAAACAGTAAATAAAAAATAAATAAATGAATAAACCTCCAATGCATAATTAATGCAAATAATGAAATTGAAAACAAAATCTGAGGCCTTGTTCAGATTAATGCCAATTACTTGAATTGTATAGTTTCTTATAATTTATATTAAATTTTGATCATCCTTAATATCTTCCTATTTAAGCATTTTTAATCTAAAAATTAGGATACAATTTGAAATTAGTCATTCTGTTTGTGTTTATAATTTTAAAGCCAAAAAACTTGTTTGAGGTTTCTATATTTAGCCTGGAGGCAACTTGAATAAAGTTATTAGTTAACTAATGAACAGTCACTGTTAATATTAATTTACATATACTCATCAATCTCCAAAGGCTAGTTATTCAATTTTAAATTTCAAAACTAACTGTAAATCATGGAAATTGATAAATATGGGAAATAAGGCTAATGCTGTCATAGCATTTATTCCTTTTTGTTTATTTATTTATTTATTCCAATTCTGTAATGAAGTGTGTGAATAATTTCTCTCTGTAAGTAGTATATCTTTTATTACTATTCATGACTGAATCGCAATATTTATAGGAAATTGGCCACTATTTCCTTGTAATTAAAATTCTGCTCATAATTATAATCAAAAGAACCATTCATTATTCAGGAGTTATAATGTAAAACAATATTAGGACTAAACAAAATAAAATGTTAAAAAATACCATATAATCTCACCTATAAGTGGAACCTAATCAACAAAACAAGTGAGAAAAATAGAACTGGAGACATGGACATAAAGAAAAAACTGAAAGTGGCCAGAGGGAAGGAAGGAGAGAAATATGGGAGAAAGAAAGGGAAAGGTCAAGTCAAGGAACTTGTATAAAAAAAGCCATCGACAAAGACAATGGGGTGGGAGAGGATGAAAGTGGAAGGTGGGACATGGGTAGGGCAAGGGAGAGTAATGGGAGGGAAGTGGGGATAACTGTACTTGAACAACAATAAAATGAATAAATAAATAAATAACATTTACATCACTCAAATAAAAAGAAAGAATATTTGCTATGTTAAAAAACAAAACAGAAATTTTATAAATATGTGCTTTAAAAAATAAGTCATAGATCCATTATATACTACTATAGGAGACCATTCTCCGTGGTGTGGGCCCAGCTCCCACTTGGAGATGCACAGGACTCACACCCTTAGATAGGTTCCCCTGTGGGGAATCAGGCCTGCATTGTACTTAGACTGCTATGAGACTTGCTTTGGCTAAAACTCCCTCACCCTGAATTGAGGCAGCAAGTGCTTACTGTAACTTCCTAAAGTCTGTGCTAAAACTCCCCAGTATGCAGTGTAAACAGCTCAACCAGTTTTCCTTCTGCATTTGCAAATATCCTTCTGTGATGTGAGTAGTAGCATCCTCTCCTTTGTTTTCTGTAAAAGGTAACCACCTACAGTGAACTTGTGCATAGTAAATGAGGACCGTCATCTAATTTGCTCAAAAAAGCAATAAAAGCTTGTCAAGGCAAGGGCCTAGGCTTTTCTCCTCTTGAGAGAGAAGACACGCTGTCTCTTTTCCTCCGCAGGACTCGGTAGTCCATGTAAATTTGTCATAACTCATCCACAATGTCACAGACCCCATGAGCCAGGGTCCACATTAGCTGGTGCCCAGGAACATGGACCCAGGTCTTTGAGCCAGATGACACACCAACTTGGCTGGAGTACGTGCACATCAGCCTAGGTAAGGGCTGACGACACCAAGTGTTTTTTGGTTAGGTTGTAGGGTGTGTTGGATTTGAGGAAAAGGGTTTTCTTTCTAGGTCACTCTATCTTGTGACTGCTTTGCAACTGTAGCTTCCTTAGTAAGCAAGAGCCTTGCTCCCTCTCCCAAGTGTTGGTGGCAACCTCACGTGCATGGGCCAAGCAACTAAGAGCCACAAGGACACTCATCACAACACTGTAAAAACACCCACAAGCCGATCCCCGTGGCACAACCCCCAACTAGGTCTAGGCTTGGAAGAAAGAACAAAGATTTTCCCTTTAATCAGCTTTCAAAACAAATAGTTACAGAACAATTTACAAGCATCTCAGCAAATTCTTTCTTTTAAGCCACCTCTTGTGGTCCCTTCAGTTTTGCCTTTTCCCTCTGTTCGCCTACATAAGAATTTAAAGGTACAGGTAGAGAAAGGGCAAAATTGAGACTGGTTTTGTAATCACCCTGCTTGCTGTGGGAGGAATTTCAGAAAAATGTTCTTTTATTTGTTAAAAAAAAATTCTTTAAAACTTTCTGCGAATCCTCAGCTATGGGGAACAGACTCTTTGGGGAAAAAGAGCAATGTTTTAAGCTAGTTCAGCAGCTTTTTAGGGCTGCTGAATGTCTCCCTGATAAGGGATCTTTAGACTTAGTTATTTAGGAAAAAGTTGGGCAGAAGTTGAAATAACACCAGGTGGTGTCAGATAAGATTCTAAGGTTAGTGTCTCACTCCCTCCTTTAGAGGATTTAATTTGAAAATACTGGTTTGCTTGAATTTTGTTTTTTTGTTTTGAAAGGAATAGCTCAGTCTCAATATATTTTGCTACATCTCTGGGAAATAGAATAAGATCTCTAATGTTGTTACATCATAAGGATTCTACCCAGAAAGAATTTAAATTGATTGTTTAAAGAAGAAAAAAAAAAGATCTCACTTCCCTCAGACAGTAAAAAGAACAGGAAGAAAAACAATGAGAAAATGTGTCTTTTAATCACTCTGAATCTTCCTTCTGAAGGTCCAGGAATGGCTTTCAGTGCTTGAAACAAGCCGTGCCAAGATTACTATCCTTCCTCTCTCTTCTCCAGCCTCCCTAACAATGTCAAGGGTACTAGATAATGAGACAGCTCACTTTTGAGCACACTCAAGGAATGCAGTAATCAATAAGAATTAACAACAACAACAAAAAGTAAATGTATTTGCCAGTGGAGAAAAAAACTATTTCTGAAAGTTATGAATGTGTTCATAAATTTGTCAATCTAAAGCTTGCTATAAGTGGGATGAGGGGTGTGACATGTAAGAGAAATATTAAGAATCCTCCTTGTTTATGCCAGAGCCATAATCCTTTATTGTAAAACTGAAATATAGGCATACTGTCTCCTGAGGAGAACTAGCCCTTCTCCATGGAAAACTAAGCGCCTCTTTAAACTAAATACCTGTAAACACTAATTGTTTCATTGGGAAAGAACTGGATATTCTCCTGAAGAGAAGGGTTAGTCAAGTAAGTCACAAAAGGCCCTTGGAGTGTAACGACTATTGTCTAAAACATATTTTTTTCAGAGTACTCACCCCATCCTTCCCACTTTCCTTGAAAACTCTGAACCTAGGAGCTACCAGGTCCTGAGAACAACTGGACAATTAACTTGCTGCTCAAACTCATTGCAGCTTGTAGAAATAGCCTGGCATTCTGAAAACAATTTAATGTTCCTCACTCCCAAACTAAGCAAATTATTAAAGAATGTTCTCATTGCCAAGCCCTTAGCAAGGCATCCCCATCTATAAGAGTTAATCCTCAAGGACTAAGTTCACAAATAATTAGGCAAACAAATGTCACTCATTGTGCTCCATTTGGAAAATTCAAATACGTTCATATTTCTATTGATACTTACTCTGGTGCCCTACATGCATCTACTTTAAGAGGAGAATCTGCTAAAAATATGGAAGCCCATTGGCTTGAGGCCTTTAGTTATTTAGGATGACCTCAGCAAATTAAAATTGATTACAGCCCTGGATACCTTCTACATTCTACTCAGGTTTTTCTTCAGTGTTGGAATACCCAACATAAAACAGGAATAGGTTACAATCCAACAGGTCAGGCAATTGTAGAATGGGCTCATCATACTTTTAAAAATCTTAAAAAACAGAAAAAGAGGGAGTCATGAGTCATTCCCCAAAATTTGATTGTTAGCCATGTTTACATATAATTTTCTAAATTGTGATGAATCACTTTGTATTCCAATTGAGAAACATTTTCAGAACAAAGAGTCAAAGTCATCTTATCCTCAAGTTTTATATAGAGATTCTCTGAGAGATGGCTCTTGGCAGGGCCCTGTATATCTCCTAACATGGGGAAGAGGGTATGCATGTGTTTCCATTCCTGCAGTCCTGTTTGGCTGCCAGCCAAAAGAGTAAAGCCTTATCATGAGTGGGATAGATGCCAACCTCTGCTACCTAGAGCTGAGAACCAATTGACTGATAGATCAAATGGCCTAGCTGACCCTGAAAAACCAGAAGGAAAACAAACACCCGCAGCATCACTCATGGGCCTGGGTCTGCCAACAGAGGAGGATGGAGCCTGCCCCAATGACAGGGGCTGAGGCTCCAGTGCCTCCTGCAGAGGGCAAAAACCCCTCAGTGCCCCATAATGTTCCCTTTAGGCATGTGTCCACCAATGGGGGGACATCAAAGCTCTTAATGCCTGAGCAAAGGCCTTAGTGAACAAAAAGTGTTCCAGACCTTCCACAATAATTTACAATGGATGAGCCCTAAAAATGGTTTCATAGACTGAATTCATGAGTTTGGGTCATGGCAGCCCTTGGATGCCTCTTTGTCTTAATCCTTATTTGTGCTTTATGATGTATATGTAGGTTGTTTTCTTGAGATCGCATTTGGGAACAGCAAATAGTAGGTTTCACAGGCTTAACAGCTACAATTGCATTCACAAACAAAAAAGGGGGAGATTAGATGTTGGGAACTGCCCTGCTTGGTTTCAGAAGCTGTAACCTCCCATGGCTAAGGCTGAGTGAGAGACCTTGGGACCCTAAGCTACTAAGGAGATGAAGCTTATCTCTCTAGCAGGAGCACTGCCTCTGCTCACTTTACTTCACCCTGCCTGGCCCCCAGTGCACGGTTGGTTAATCAATGATGGGTAAGATTCCTCAAGGGAGGTACAACCTAAGACAGGCACAATCATGAGGGGGTCCTCAGGGAAGGAATTGGGGGGCTATAGAAAAAAGGGGTGATAGACTCTCATCCCTTAGCTTTGACATAGCCTGAGTCCTCATTTTGTCTGCAAGAAGTCTCCTAATCTCTCGGCTGCCTTATTCCCCTGCTCGACCTAAGCCTGGAACAATGCCAGAGGTGGGTGCAGTTCTGTTCTGGAAAGGGTGGCTTCCCCGTGGTAATCAGACCTAAGAAAGAATGCATAAAACCCTATGAATCCCACTTTGCTAATACCCTCAATTTAAATGATAAGGGACCAAACCTGAAATGAGTTTGTTTCCCCAAATTTTTATGGCCCATTAGCTATCTGACCCTGACTCAAAATAGGCCCTCAGAGTTCTTTGAATGTTATCTATTTGATCCTTACTGCCTGACAATGATTGATGAGCCTAATCTGAGAATGTGGGTCTCTGGAACCGCTGGTTTCTTACTCATTATAATAATGCTCTGTGTACTTTGATGCATTTGCAAATTATTTTCCCAGGGTCATGTGAGAGACCAGCAAGTAGCAAGCTTTGTGGTATCTATAGCAGTCCTAACTAAAAAGAAGGGGGGAAATATGGGAGACCGTTCTTTGTGGTGTGGGCCCAGCTCCCACTTGGAGATGCACAGGACTCATGGCCACGGATAGGTTCTCCCGTGGGGAATCAGCCCTGCATTATACCTAGACTGCTACGAGACTTGCTTTGGCTAAAACTCCCTCCCCCTGAATTGAGGCAGCAAGTGCTTACTGTAACTTCCTAAAGTCTGTGCTAAACCTCCCCAGTATGCAGTACAACTGTTACGGAAAATAATTTGGAAAATAATGACTCTGGCGCAATTTGAGGTAATGGAGTGAGGCTTTATTACACGTGTGGACCTAGAGGAGGCAGTCTCCAAATTCTGGGCCCCGAACCTTGGCTGAGCAGGGCTTTTATTGCTCTCTGGATGCCTTATCCTAGGTGGCAGAAGTAGGAGGTACAGAAGCTGATGCAAAAATAACTCTAGGGTTGAGGTGTCCTTGAGGTGTCCTTATCAGAAGCTGGGTGTTCAGAAGCCAAAGCGGGAGTTAGCTGCTATGTACAGAAGCCAAAAATGGGAGTTAGCTGCTACATTCCCCACTTTGATGCTAAACAGCGCTAGTGTCTGCCTTAGCATCAACATAATAGTCTGCATATTCTTCCTTGATTTGGGTGGGTTGCAGCCTCTGGTAATGGTGTCTCTGGAGGGTGAGGATTTTGTTGTTGTCTTTCTAGTAACTGTAGTCTCTATCTGTTGGACTAAAGTCCGAAGCAGGCATGGGCTAACTGTAAAAGCTAAGAACAATAATAATAAAGGGCTTATTACTGGGGCTAAAACTGAATACATGATAGATTGCCACCCAGGGGTGGATGCCCAAGGTTGGTCCTTGTTCTTAATCTTGTTCTGAATATCCTGGAGTTTGTGGATATTTTTTTCTAACAAAGCTGTGGGGGCCTGTACTCTGGTGAAACCACATGGAATCTCCTCTTTCTGGCAAAGTTTATAATCATATAAAGGACAATGGATGAAGGTCTCATCTTCTTGTAACTATTTCCAGCTGGACATAGACATCATCTTACCTACCCTTGGGTCAGGGGTGCCCTGAAAGGGAGGGGTGCAGCACAGAGGGAGTCCTTCCTGTAAGGGGAAGGACTTTACAGAATCCTGGTCAGTTGGCAGTCACCAGGAAGTCACAGGCTTGGTGTCCAAAGGCTGGCATTACTGGACAGTTGGCATTTTGGTCAGGTCATATTCTGGAGGAGATAGATTTGAAAAGACAGTTGGAAGCACAATTAAATCATAACCACTAAATGACCAAGGCAGGGTCTTAGGTAAAGAAATGCCTTATCTGGAAGAAGGTATACAAGGCATGTTACACCTGTCCAAAACTGGTGACCCAGTATATTTCACTGGGGCTGAGGGGCTATATTGGAATTTCTCTCCTTTCAGATATCTGGGCGCTTTCTATCCAAGCCATCAAGACAGAAAAGGGCAAATTAGTTCTAAAGTGAAGCCCACAGACCGCCCCAACCCTTCACCAACCCAACCACTTAGTTCAACCAAACCGTTGAGCCTCATGGGGTGACGATGAAGATGGGCTTCTCAAGTGAGGCCTATATTGCAATCAATCACCCAGGTAATGAGGTCATAGGCATACGCCCTATGAAAACAGAAGAACACACAGGTTAATTCATACAACAATCCCCCAAACAGTCTGTGTGGCTGTGAGATGGTGCTTTTGGAAGACACTCAGTTGCCAGTTCTTTCCTGCCTGTAATTGTACATCCTTCATGACATTACAGACCCAGTTTCAACTTTCAAATGAAAGCAAACTTCCAAGACAGTTAGCTGTGCCATTCTGGTGTCTGATACTGAGCTATGTGATTTTCTTTAAATCACATTTTTTCTATTTAAAATCACTCTTATTGTTATTACAGGGACTACTTTGGGTCCTGCTTTTTATTTTGACTGTTTGTTTGTATAAACACACCAAGAGCAGCCTAGATCACCTACGATCTTTAAGTCTGCTTTGCTGGAATTCACACAGGGAACCCTTAGATTGACTTCTCAGTCTGCCTCTCGGGGCACAGAAGCAAAGCCACGCATCTGCCATCTGGCTTTGCCTGTACTAGTCATTGCACTCAAATCTTTGAGCCTTCTATTGTGCCTATAGGTTCTTTTTTAGCCACCTTTCAGGAAAGCAACCTTCTTTCCTTCCCTGGAAAGACTGGCACAAATCGTACAACCAACCAAAGTACCAGGCTTTTTCTCGTGGGCTTTTGCTAGCTACGCAAGTCAATCCCAGTTCTTCAGGGCTTTCTGGTGACAACCAGAACCCATACATGCCTCCTTCAGATGTGACATTCCAGTCAAAGTCTTGGTTAACAAAACCACTATTAATGACTAGTCTTATTGGTTTTATGCAAAGAAACCTTATGTCATCAATCACTCCATCAGAATGCCAAATTCTGGAGGGATCAGGTAGGGAGAAAAATACAAAGTGTGAAGGGAAATCTTTTTCCTTTTAATATCACTAAAATTGCATCTCTATGCCTTATATATTCTATTATTAACTAACACCACATAATTCTTTTTTAAAACTTTCACTTTTCCATTTATTTTTAGTTTCTCATAGACTTTTTGTAATGTTCACAAACTTTCCAATCTTTCTTTTTTTTGTTCACTTTCTTACAGATTATGAAGTTTCAACTTTCCCTGGAATCTTCAATTTTCTTTTCAGAGCAGATACAGGGCAAAATCTGCAATAATACACAGGTAGAGGCATTCTCCCCAACAGGTTACAGGTGACCTTAAATTAGGTCTTACAGATACAGGATTCTGCTCAGAAACAATTCTCTACTGGAACCACATTCCCATAATGCCAGAAAAAGTGCAGTTGAGGTTTCTTTTCTTCTAGGTTTAAAATTTTCACATTTTTATACATATTCTTACACATCTAGATTTTTAATTGTTATTCACCTTTAATCCTAGTTTCTTTCCCACATTGGGAAGGAGTATATTTAAACTTAGTACACGGCAGCAAAAAAATTTCTAACACCACTGGTACCTTCTACTAAAAGTCCCTAAATTTGCAGGCACATCTTGCAGTTGTCCTAAAGCTTAGACCTTGCAAACACCTTATCTCCATTAAAGACCTTCAGAACCAGAGCCATCTGTGTCCTTGTCCAGCTAGGAGGCTGTTTACAGCATGTGAACAGCCTCCTGTCCCAAGGTTAGCTTATCTGCCTCCTGTAGGAGGATTACTATGGCTACTATCTCCCTCAAGCAAGCGGGGGCAATCCGGTCACAACATAGTCTAGCTACTTGGACAGATAGGCTACAGGCTTGTGCCAAGGTCCGACCTCCTGAGTCAGGACCCCTAGGGCTACCTTATCTCCTTCATGGGCAAACAGGGAGAATGGCTTGTCAGGGTTGGGCAGGCTGAGGGCTGGAGCTCTGACCAGGAGTTCTTTTAGTTTTTCAAAGGCACTCTGCTGCTCTGGTCCCCAGTTGAATGGGGCAGTCTCAGCTCCCCTTAGGGCCTGGTACAGTGGTTTAGCTATTTCTGCGTACCCTGGAATCTATATTCAGCTGAATACAGCTGTCCCTAAAAATTCCCGAAGCTGTTTTCTGCTCGTGGGTCTGGTTTGTTGACTGATTACAGCCCTTCTTTCAGTTCCTAATATCCTTCAAGTCTAGACACGTGATATGCAAAGCAGTTGGGGGTAGGGGGTAGCTGGCTCAGCAATGCATAGGGGTTGGGTCTGGTCAGGTGCAGGGTCAGAGTGACCTCATTGACTGTTTTGGAGATCCTGCACAGGGCAATATCCAGACCCATCTGGTTTCTTAACAGGAAGGAGTGGTGTGTTCCACTGCGAATGGCAGGGGACCAGTATCCCTATCCTGGCTCCCTTGGGTATGTGGTACTGCCCGAGACAGCAAGGCCCCACCCCCAGTTTCAAATCTATGATTTCTGGAGTGCGGCCAGTGGCAAGTGCTGGTGGATTTCCTTCTGCCCATACACTCCCCACATTTCCTCCCCTTACGGTGCAGATGAACAAAGGGTTTCAGGGCTCTCTCACTCACCTGCCTGGCCTCTCCTCTCTCGAGGAACTTAGATCTGTCTTAGCTAAGGCTGCCCGCATAGAGTCCGGGTTAGCCTCCCAGCCATTATGCCTATGACAGACCGAGGAACCGCAGGTTAGGGCCCACTCATGCTCCGTAGACTGACGCCTGTGGAGCCACAAACACATTCACTTTCCTTCACACACACAATTTCGCAGAGTTTATTACTTTCCCTCCCCGAGAAAGGGAAACCTGGTCTGGATATCTGATGCCACAAGGGCCTGAGTTCCCTCCCGAGAGAGGGAAAACCTGGTCCGGATGCCTGAGGCCACTGGGGCCTAAAAAGGGTGATCAGCCCTCTTTCCACTACAAAAGTGGATCTGGTCTCAGGTCCGGTCCCCGGGGCACTTACCGATTCGGCGCCTTCCAGACTAGCCTCAGTCCACTTTCCCCACCTGCCTAGGTTGAAGGGCGGCTTGGAACCCCAGGCAGAGGTGAGCCTCAGCTTTCCAGGACCTGAAATCACTAGGGCATGTGCTTCCCTCTGGCTGCTGGCTCACCCCATCAATCCTGGCTACCTTCACTGGAGGCAAACAGTCTGCTCACGTGAGTCACTTCCCGGTCAGGGAACCAAAATGTTACAGAAAATAATTAGGAAAATAATGACTCTGGCGTGAGTTGGGGTAATGGAGTGAGGCTTTATTACATGCGTGGACCCAGAGGAGGCAGTCTCCAAATTCTGGGCCCTGAACCTTGGCTGAGCAGGGCTTTTATTGCTCTCTGGATGCCTTATCCTACATGGCAGAAGTAGGAGGTACAGAAGCTGATGCTAAAATAAATCTAGGGTTGAGGTGTCCTTGAGGTGTCCTTATCAGAAGCTGGGTGTTCAGAAGCCAAAGCGGGAGTTAGCTGCTATGTACAGAAGCCAAAAATGGGAGTTAGCTGCTATATAACCTGTTCAACCAGTTTTCCCTTTGCATTTGCAAATATCCTTCTTCTGTGATATGATTAGTGGCATCCTCTCCTTTGTTTTTTGTAAAAGGTAACCTCCTACAGTGAACCTGTGCATGGTAAATGAGGACCATCATGTAATCTGCCCCAAAAAGCAATAAAAGCTGTGAAAGCAAGAGTTGGGGTGCTCTCCTTTTGAGAGAGTGGCCGAGGTGTTCCAAGGCACTCTCCCCTTGAGAGAGAAGCCATACCATCCCTTTTCCTCCACAGGACTCGGTAGTCCATGTGAATTTGTCATGTCTCATCTGTAATGCTGCGGACCCCACGAGCCAGGGGTCATATCATATGACCACAAATAAGTTGTGCTTAAATAAGGAAGTATGCTTTCTGAAACAACAAAAAATGAAAGTGTGCCATTTTTTTTTACAATTTTGCAAGTCTCTTTAATGTCTTCTTTAATAGAAGACAAATTCTCTTTCTATCTTTGCATTCATCTTTTGCTGTATCACCTGTCTGTAGCCTCTGGAAAATGCCACCGTATACTTGCAAAAGTGTGAGAATAAAAAAAAAAAGATAGATGTTATCATGGATAGATATATCTATCATCTATCTATCTACTATATAATATATATATATTTCCATCTATCATCATCTATCATCTACCTATATCTATCATCTATCCATCATCGTTTTTTGCTTTTTTATTGTGGCAAAATATATATCATAAAATTTACCACTTTATTTCTTTAAAGTATAGAGTTCAGCATATTCTTATTGTTGTGCAACCATCACCACCATCCATCTCCAGAAATTTTTCATCTTCCAAATCTGAATCTCTGTCCCCATTACACAATAACATCCTTATTGTCCCATCTCCCAACTCCTGGCAACATCTTTTGATTTTTGTCTAGGGACCTCATCTAAGTAGAATCACACAATATGTGTTCTGCTGTGTCTGGCTTATTTCACTTAACACGGTATCTTCAAGGTTGATGTAGGCTGTAGCATAAATAGAATTTCATTCTTTTTAAGACTGAATAATATTCCATGTGTGGATATGCCATATTCTGTTTATTCATTCATCCATCGATGAACATTGGGTTTTCCTACATTCAGGCTACTGTAAATAATTCTGTTATTCTGTTATGGATAAGGCTGTACAAATATATCTTCAAGAACTTGGGTTTTTTTTTTTTTTTTTTTTTTGAAATAAACACCTAAGAGTAGAATTGCTGGGTTATATGGTAATTCTATCTTTATTTTTATTTTTTTTTTGAGAAACTGCCATCTTGTTTTTCACAGAAGCTATACCAGTTTACATGCACACCAGTGATAAACCAGGGTTCCACTTTATTTTAGTTTTTTTTTTTGAAATAGTTTTGATTTTAAAAATTCTCCTGAAATTTCAGGTATCCTTGGGGTTTTCCATGTTATAGAATAATTTGAGGGCAATGAGGAAATGTTAAAGAGGAAACTTATTGGTAATGGTGTGAGATTTTTCCCAAGTTCTCAATAGGAGTCGCATCATTTTGCATTTTGATCAGTAATGTGTGAGAGTGTCCATTTCTTCACAGCCCTGCCAACAGAAGAGGTTGTCAAATGTTTTTATTTAACTAAATGGGTAGGTAAAAATATGATTTCAGTGAACTATTAATTTACATTACTCTTATTATGAATGAGGTTCAGCATTTTTTTATTATATTTAAGGGCCATTTTAATTCATACTTTGGTGAACTCTTCTTTTTATGTAGAAAAATGTATATTTATTGAGAATGAGTTAACACTAATATTGGAGAATATATTCACTTCTTAAAATGCATGTTAGAATCAGTAATAAAAATGTATTTTACCTAGGGTAATTCTTTATTTTTTAAATTTTAATTGTTCTTGTACAGTTTTCTGTCTTTTACTCCCATTCCAGTCCACTGCCCCTACCCTCCCCACCTCCCACCCATATTCACCCCTCCTAGTTTTTGTCCATGTGTCCATTATACTTGTTGCTCCAAAACCTTTATCTTTTCCCCTGAAATTCCCTTTCCCTCTACCCCCTAGTGACTGTCAGCCTGTTCTCAATTTCTCTGTCTTTGGTTACATTTTCCTTGCTTGTTTGTTTTGTTGATTAGGTTCCTGTTAAAGGTGACATCCTATGGTATTTGTCTTTCACTTCCTGGCTTATTTTGCTTACCATAATGCTCTCCAGTTCCATCCAAGCTGTCATAAAGGGTAGGAGCTCCTTCTTTCTCTCTGCTGCATAGAATTCCATTGTGTAAATGTACCATAGTTTCTTGATCCATTCATTTACCGATAGTCACCTAGGTTGCTTCCAACACTTGGCTATTGTAAATTGTGCTGCTATGAACATCGGGGTTCATTGATTCTTTTGGATTGGTGTTTCAGGGTTTTTAGGATATAATCCTAGCAGTGGAATTGCTGGGTAAAAAGGTAGATCTATTTTTAGTTTTCTTAGAAAATTTCATACTGTTTTCCATAGTGGTGGTAACCATTCTGCAATCCAACAAACTGCACTAGGGTCCACATTTCTCCACAACCTCTCCAACACTTGTTGGTTGTTGCTTTGTTTATGATAGTCATTCTGACTGGTGTGAAGTGGTATCTCATTGTGGTTTTAATTTGCATGTCTGTGATAGCTAGCAATATTGAGCATCTTTTCATGTGTGTCTGGATCCTCTGTATGTCCTCCATGGAGAAGTATCTGTTCAAGTCTTTTGCCCATTTTTTAATTGGGTTGCTTGTCTTCTTATAGTGGAGACATGTAAGTTCTTTATATATTTGGAGATCAAACCCTTGCTGAGGTATCATTGGCAAATATATTTTTCCCATACAGTTGGTTCTCTTTTTATTTTAATACTTTTTTTTAGCCATGCAGAAGCTTTGTATTTTGATGAGATCTCATTTGTTTATTATTTCTTTTATGTCCTTTGCTTTAGGGGACATATCAGTAAAAATGTTATGGCATGAAATACCTGAGATTTTCCTGCCTATGTTCTCCTCTAAAACTGTAATGGTGTCACGACTTATATTTAATTTTTTTTTATCCACCTTGGGTTTATTTTTGTGTATGGTGTAAGTTGGTGCTCAAGTTTCTTTCTTTTCTTTCTTTCTTTCTTTTTTTTTTTTTTTTGCACGTAGCTGTCCAGTTCTCCCAACACCACTTGTTGAAGAGGCTATTTTTACTCCATTTTATATTGCTGCCTCCTTTGATGGATATTAATTGACCATAGAGAATTGGGTTTATTTCTGGGCTCTCTGTTCTATTCCACTGGTCCATGTGCCTGTTTTTATGTCAGTAGCAGGCTGTTTTGGTTACAGTGGCCTTGTAATACAGTTTGGTATCAGGTACTGTGATTCCTCCTGCTTTGCTCTTCTTTCTCAAAACTGCTGCAGTTATTCGAGGTCATTTATGGTTCCATATAAATTTTTGAAGTGTTTGTTCTATGTCTGTGAAATATGCCATTGGTACCTTAATAGGTATTGCATTGAATCTGTAAATTGCTTTGGGTAGTATGGGCACTTTGATGATGTTAATTCTTCCAATCCATGAACACGGTATATGTTTCCATTTGTTTGTGTCTTCCGTGATTTCTTTCTTCAGTGTTGTGTAGTTTTCTGAGTACAGGTGTTTTACCTACTTGTTTAGGTTTATTCCTAGGTATTTTATTTTTCTTTTTGCCATATTGAATGGGATTTTTTCCTTGTCTTCTGCTTCTGCTCTCTCATTGTTGGTATACAAAAATGCCTTTGATTTCTGAATATTGACTTTGTATCCGGCAGTTTGGCCAAATTCATTTATTAGGTCGAGTAGCTTTTTTACCGAGTTAATAGGATTTTCTATTCACACTATCATGTCATCTGCAAACAATGATAGTTTTGTTTCCTCCTTTCCAATTTGGATGCCTTTTATTTCCTTTCCTTATCTAATCGCTGTGGCTAGGTTCTCCAATACTATATTGAATAGAAGTGATGAAAGTGGACAACCTTGGCTTTTTCCTGATCTTAGTGAAAATGATTTTAGTTTTTGCCCATTGAGTATGATGTTGGCTGTAGGTCTCTCATATATGGCCTTGATTATGTTGAGGAATGCTCCTTCTATTCCCACTTGGTTGAGTGTTTTTCTCATAAATGGGTGCTATACCTTATCAAATGCCTATTCTGCGTCTATTGATATGATCATGTGATTTTTGTCTTTGCTTTTGTTTATGTGATGTATTAAATTTACTGATTTGCGAATGTTGAACCCTCCTTGAATCCCTGGGATGCATGCCACTTGGTCATGGTGTATAATCTTTTTAATGTATTGTTGGATGTGGTTTGCCAATATTTTGTTGAGGATTTTAGTGTCTATGTTCATCAGCGATATTGGCCTGAAGTTTTCTTTCTTTGCTGTATCTTTATGTGGTTTGGGGATTAAGAAAATGCTGGCTTCATAAAAAGAGTTTGGAAGTCTTCCATCATTTTGGATTTTTTGGAATAGTCTGTGAAGGATAGGGGCTAGCGATTCCTTAAATGCTTTGTAAAATTCTCCCATGAAACCATCTGGTCTAGAGCTTTTGTGTGTTGGGAGTTTTTTGATTACTGCTTCAGTTTGATCTGCTGTTATTGGTCTGTTCAGGCTTTCTGCTTCTTCTTCATTGAGTTTTGGAAGATTATATTTTTTCTAGAAACTTGTTGATTTCACCTAGGTTTTCCAATTTCTTGGTGTACAGTTTTTCATAGTAATTTCTTACAATCCTTTGTATTTCTGTGTTATCAGTTGTAATCTCTCCTTTTTCATTTCTGGTTGTCGTTATTTGGGTCCTGTCTCTTTTTTTTCTTGATGAGCCTGCTTAAAGGCTTGTCTATTTTGTTTATCTTTTCAAAGAACCAGCTCTTGGATTCACTGACCCTTAGAATTGTGCTTTTAGTCTCTATGTCATTTAATTCTGCTCTGATTTTGGTTATTTGATTCCTTCTACTTGCTCTGGGCTGTCTTTGTTGTTGTTCCTCAAATTCTTGTAGGCTTAGGTTTATGTTGTTTGTTTGAAATGTTTCTATCTTTTCTAGGTAGGCCTATAATACTACGAACTTCCCTCTGAGGACTGCCTTCACTGTGTCCCATAATTTTTTGGTCTATGTGAGTTCATTTTTGTTTGTTGCTAGAAATTTTTTTATTTCCTCCCTAACTTCATTGTTGACCCATTGATTTTTTAATAACATGCTATTTAATCTCCATGATTTTGAGGATTTTTGGTTTTCCCCCTTGTGATTGGCTTCTAGTTTCAGTCCCTTGTGGTTGGAGAAAATGCTTGGTATGATTTCAGTTTTCTTGAATTTGCTGAGGCTTGTTTTGTGTCCTATCATGTGGTCTATCTTTGAAAATATTCCTTGTGCATTTGGAAAGAATGTGTATATAGTTTCTTTGGGATGAATGGCTCTCTCTATATATATCAGTTAAGTCCATTTCACCTAGAGTGTTTTTCAGTGCCACAATATCTTTGCTGATTTTTTGTTTGGAAGATCTGTCTATTTTTGACAGTGGGATGTTAAAATGCCCTACTATAATTGTGTTACTGTCAATATCTTTCTTGAAGTCCTCAAAGATTTTCTTGATTTATTTAGGTGCTCCTATGTTGGGTGCATATATATTTACAGTGTTTATGTCTTCTTGGTAGATTCTTCCCTTGAGTATTATAAAGTAACCTTCTGGGTCTCTCTTTATGGCTCTTCCTTTAAAGTCTGTTTTGTCTGATATGAGTATTGCTACCCTGGCTTTTTCTCCTGTCCGATTGCTTGGAAAATTTGTTTCCAGCCCTTCACTTTGAGTCTGTGTAGGTCTTTTGTCCTGAGTTGGGTCTCTTGTAGGCTGCATAAGTGTGGGTCATGCTTTCTTATCCATTCAGCTATTCTATGCCTTTTGACTGGAGCATTTAATCCATTTACATTTATCTTATTATTTATTATTGATAGGTACTGATTCATTGCTATTTTTGTACTTATTTTCCTTTCTCTCTCTCTGTTCCTTCCTTTCCTTAAAGCAGTCCCTTTAGCATCTCTTGCAGAACTGGTTTGGTATACGTGTATTCTTTGAGACTTCTTTTGTCTGGGAGTCTCCTTATATGGCTTTCTATCTTGATTGAAAGCCTTGCTGGGTAAAGTAGTCTTGGTTGCAGGCCTTTGGTTCTCATTACTTGGAATATTTCTTGACATTCTCTTCTGGCTTGGAGCGTTTCCATGGATAAGTCAGCTGCTAACCTCATTGGGGCTCCCTTGTATGTTACTTCCTTTTTCTCACATGCTGCCTTTAGGATTCTGTTTTTGTCTTGGAATTTTGATCTTTTAATTATGATGTTTCCTGAAGTGGGCCTCTTTGGGTTCCTCTTGTTTGGGAATGTCTGTGTTTCCTGGATTTGTGTTACTTTTTCTCTCATCAAATTATGGAAGTTTTCCATCATTACTTTTTCAAGTAGGTTTTCTATCCCTTGATCTTCTTCTTCTCCTTCTGGTATCCCTACTATACGGATATTATTATATTTCATGTTGTCTTGCATTTCTCTTAATCCCTCTTCATTCTTTCTGAGCCTCTTTTCCTTTTCTTACTGTTTCTGGATTTTTTTTTCCTACTTTGTTCTCCATCTTGCTGATCCAATCTTCTGCTTCATCAATTCTGCTTTTCATTCTTTCCCCTGTGTTCTTCAGTTCAGAAATTGTATTTTTCATTTCCTCTTGGCCCTTGTTGATAGTTTCTATTTCCTTTTTTTCTTGTTGATATATTTTGCAGTGAGTTTATTGTAGCTTCCCTGTAGTTTCTGGTAGCTCATTGAGAGCTCGTGGACCTTCCTGACAACCATTGTTTTCAACTCAAAATCTGACAGTTGTGTTGCCTGTGTTTCATTTAGCATTCTTTCTGGTGCTTCTTCCTTTCCCTTCACTTGGGGATTGTTTCTTTGTCTTCCCATTGTTTGTGAGGCTGTTCTTGTTAGCCTCAGCTCCTTAAATTGATCTGTTCTGGCTCCCTGAGTTTATGGTGTGACCTTCTGTGGTAGATTACCTGTGAGATTCAGTGGTGCTGTCTCCTTTGGGTATCCTGGTATTCACAGCTTCCCCTGTCTCATCTGTTGAAATGCCCCCTCTTTGGGACCAATTCTCTTTTTTTCACAGTTTCAGGGTTTTTTTTTATTTTGTTTTGTTTTTGTCTCACTCATGGGTATTTAAAAAGATGAAGTGGAAGAAGAAAATGAAAAGAGAAGAAAAAGGAGAAAAAAGAGAAAGAAAATAAAAAAGAGGAAGGAAGAAGAGATAAAATTGGAAAGATAGGAAGAAGGAATAAAATAAGAAAGAAGTAACAAGAAGCAAAAAGAGTTGAGTGGTAAAAGATAAAAATAAAAAAAATAATAGAAAAAAATAAAAAATAATAAAAAAAACCCCAACTCTTTCTGTTTTCAATCTTGCCAAGCTGTTTTTTCTCATCTTGCTGGCTGCAATGACTAAGGGGTGATGGTATCTCTTTGTTCCCTGTTCAGCACTCAGTTATCTTTTGGCTACTCTCCTCAGAACTAGCCTGGGGCCTCTCTGCCCAGGGTCTCAGGTGTATGTTCTGAGGAAGCGTGCTCCTACCCTAGTTGCATGTGGGTGCCAATCATCACGCATCGTTGGGCGCTGACTGTTGTACCAGCTCCAGCTTGCAGTCCTCCCTGAGCTATGCGTGGGTGTTCACATCCCCAGCTTGTTTACCACTGAGAACTTAACTCCTCTCTGTGAGATTTCTAGCAACTGGGTTTATCCCAGTGCAGCTAAAAGCTTGTTTGGCTGGGGAGGGAATGGTTGACCTGGCACCCTCCCTAGAGTCTTTTGGCGAGCCTGGCAAGTGCCAGCTCAGGGCCTCAGCCCCCACCCTGGTCTCCGTGCTGCTCCCTGGGCTCTTATTGTTCTGAAGTACTCCCCTTACCATCTGGTTTTTCAATGTCCACTACAATTTTTTATCTCCTGTTTTCAGATATGCTGTGTTTCTGATGGCTGTTTGCTTTGTTCTTCCATAAATCAGTCAGGTTTTTTCCCCATGTGTAGGGGGAAGTGGAATGTGCTCCCTTCCACTGCACTGCCATCTTCCTCTCTGCTGTGAACTCTTCTTATATGTCACCTGTTTTTCTAATGGGTTGTCTTTTTTTCTTGATTTCTAGGGGCTCTTTTTGTATTAAGAATATCAACTATTTTTCTGTGGTGAGTTGAATAGTTGAATATTTTTCCCTGATTGCATCTAGTTTTTTGTTTCTTTGCTTATGGTGTTTGTCAGTGGAGCAGTTTTGAAATTTTTATGGAGCAAATTTATTAAATCACTTCTTTTATGGATTCAGGATTTGGAGTAATGGCAGTAAAGAACTTCCTCATTATTCCAAGGAGGTATAACTTTTACATAAAAGCCAGAAATGTAAAATTTTATCTGAAAAATTTCAAGTTTAAGATGTTGAATGAATTTTATGTTAAGCATACCCTGAACCATAGGCCATCTTCAGCCCAGAGACCCAACATTAGCAATCCCTGCACTAGAGGACATGATGTGAGGACCTCATGGTAACATCATGCTATTACTCCCTTTGAGTACCACTCTTTTAAGTACCTGCTGACAGATACATCTTTTCCCCTATCCAGACCAAGAGGAATCCTTCCATCCTCCAGAAAGGCACAGAACCTCAGAGGGAAGGCAATGGTGGGGTCAGCAATAGACAAGGTGGAGTTCTAGAAGTGTAGGGTGGGAAGGGAAATAGAACTTTTCTCATCACTCTTTTTCTGATGCTTTGTGTTGGAGTCCTTTTGACAGTCTCTTCCTAGTGACCATCCTGCTTGCTTACTCTTAATAACAGAGAGGAATGTTGATTCTCTCTCATTAAACCCAAATCTGCCTCCTCTATGACCTCCAACTCACTAATCCTTTTCTCACCCTAGGAGATCATAACAGAGCATGTGAAGTATGTATAGGCAGAGTGTGTGTCAGCTACCCAGGGACTTACCATATTGCTTCACCTACACCAATTTCCCAAGCCCTTCTTTTTGCCCACCGCATGCTCTCTGGTTCCCACCCCATGCTCTCTGGTTCCCACCCCATGCTGCCTCAGTGAGATATGAACCTCATAACACATCATAGTATCTGACATGTGATGTGTTCAAGATATTAAGTATGGATGAATTAAAAAAAATTAGCCCAACCTTCAAACTCTGTCTCTCCTCCACCCCGCTACCTCCTCCATGCCAGCCCAGTGATCCATCACATCACTCACAAAGTTAAACTTAGCAGGAACTTCTTGGTGCTTGGTATGAATGTAGACTGTGCGACAGGACATCTGAGTCCCCTGTAGCATGCACATTCCCTGGAATTTTTGTAGCCAATGCATAGTCAGACCTGTGAAGGAAAGATGACACAGAGGTGAGTCTTTCCTATATAGGCTGCTCTACTAGTCATCAGCTGCTTACAGAGATTAACCCCATCCTTACAAAGTTCTTCCAGAAATGAATTTGTTGTGGTTAAGAGTCAATTTGAACTCAGCATTTATTTAAGTCTGGCATGCCATTCTCCAAAAGTACAACACCCAGTCTACGCCCCACCTCTCTAGCACTTCTGACAGTTTTGTGAACACTCAATTCCATGTAACAAATCCCTTTATGCTTAAAATACAGTGGTATGGTAGACTGAATTGTTATTCCCAACAATTTACCCCCTTCTTGTATTAAGATTATATATCCCCATTTATTTTCATGTGACTTGCCAAGGACCTCTCACTGACTCTGTCTTGCACAAGAGATACGAATGGATGTGACTATGTGGTTGGTCAGAAACCCCTGCATTTCTGACCATGCTATACTCATGATTGCCCTCAATCATGAGTATAGCATATCCCAGGTGGGTTCTCTATCTTCAGCCTGGTCTCAGAATCATAATACATGTGGAGTGGAGTTGAGTCTAGCATAGCCACAGCCCACCCACAGACCCATGGGGAAAAATATGTGTGGTTCTAAGCTCCTGAGATGTTTGAATGTTGGTTGCTACAGTAAATGTTGACTAATATAATTAATATCTATTTCCTTCTACTGAACCTAGCACACAGCACCTAATACACAGAATCATATCAGAAATTACAACTGTTGTCATTGTTGCTTTCATCTATGTCTTGGCTCCAGGGGCAGCAGTATCAAGGCTGTATAGGCTGGCATCTGAGTACCAACATGAGTACCTTGATAGACATGGAGAATTTAAGTTTAATGGTCTTTAATTTAAGGGATCCAGCCAGGAGTCCCAACAGTTAATTGGATGCCCATTCCCTATTGTCTGCTCAGCAACAGCCGGAATGTTCAAGGTCTCTGAAACTTGTGCATCCTCTCTTATATTCTAAAAGAACAGAAGTGTAAAATTATTTGGCAACTTCTATCAAGAATATTTATTGATTTTTCCCTGCTGATTTTTCTCCTTTCCACGACTGATTTTCTCATTCTTCAGGTCTCACCTCCTCATAAGGGCCTCCTTGCTCAACCATCAATCAATTCCCACCCGCCTTTGACTGGCCTTCTCTCAGCATCCTCGTTCTCTCCCTTTTGTCATGTTAAAGAAAAATTCTCCTTTGCCCATTGCTGCCTCCTCAATAAGACCTGGCAGACTCCCTTTCCAGAGTCCTACAGATTGCAGACTGTTTTTTTCCTAAAGATTTTCACTCTCCTGGAGAGCTCTGGCTTCTAAAGACAGGTTGGTGCTATTAAGAGGCATGATCCCATCAGTCCATTCCCTGAAATGGTGCTCACCTGCCAAGTCCTCTTAGGAAGTCTCTCTAAGATCTTTTGGTACCTTCTCCTCCTGAGCAGACAGTTCCAGAATCCCTGTAACCTTGGAGGAGAGCAGAGCTTATGAGGCAGACAGTTCAAGAGCCCCTGGAAACTTCAGGGAAGGCATCGCTAATCATTACCTATGGACAGTCCCAGAACCTTACTTAGGATAGTGTAAATCCTCCTAGCCATGCATGGTGCAGAGTAAGCACTTAGTAAATCCTAGTGACTGCAGTTTAGAATGGGAGACTTGCATCTGGACTCAAATTTACACACTTTCATGGAATGAGGGTCTAAGGTTATCGACTGTTTCTGTTGATCATATGGGTGCAGCAGATTTGGGGAACGAGGGTGATGATCCTGGAAACAGTAAGTAGGGTCCCACAAATGGAAAGAAACTCAAGAAAAGTCATTTGTCTTCCAAGAAATAGGGACAAAATAACACAGGGCACATTTAGTTTGAAAATGATAAGGGATTCAAGAGTTGGAAAATTTTAGTTTAAGGTCAATAGTTATAAGCCTAGTAAGTAATGCATATGTTAAAGCTACTGTTTCCAGAGCTACAGACAAGGACCACCACTCCTGAGAGTGGTGACCTCCTTGGGAACCATTAAAGATTACTGCCCGGGGAACAAGTGGAGGCATCTGGACCATTGTGTTCCATGGAGAGACAGATGACCACCCACCCCTGGGAACAGCTAACTGCCAAAGGCAAGAATGTTGCAGTTTTCTTTTATCTATTTTTTCTTGGATTTCAAAGCCCCTCACTGTACCTTGTATATTTCCTGTTATAAAAAGGCTGGCT
Source organism: Anoura caudifer (assembly GCA_004027475.1). Taxonomy (NCBI): domain Eukaryota; kingdom Metazoa; phylum Chordata; class Mammalia; order Chiroptera; family Phyllostomidae; genus Anoura; species Anoura caudifer. Next base: position 52,828 of record PVKU01006476.1, read on the forward strand.
TGAGAGAAAATGTAAGATGGTCCATTAGGATATGAACCCGCCATCTTCTCAGAACGTCAGCCATCTGAATAAAATGCCCATAAAGATTCAATCCCTGTTTCTGCTTATTGGGTTCATTATGTGACAGGCAGAATGAATGCTGGTCTTTTCTGGTTTCAAAAGCTCTGGAGCCAAGTTTCCCAGGATAAGCCACAGAAAACTGTCTTCCCCCTGTCAATTAGTCAATAGTCAATATATACTTACTGCTGCTCTCAGGGGGACACAGAGGTGACCAAGACAGATCCCTTCCAGTCTGGGGGTGAGACAGCTAATAACATGCCCAATAATTAAGTTAATTTTAGATACTGTTAAGGGTAGTCAGAGGTCAGATCATATCACACCTCTGCTTAGCACTCAGCAGTGAGTCCTGATTTCATGCAAAAAAAAAAAAAAAGGTCAAATTATTTACCACATCATCCAAGGCCTTACGTTGTCTTAACACAGCCTCCTGTTCTCCCTGGCTCATTGTCCTCTTCCTTTACAGCTCACTCACTGCACATTAGCCCACTGGTTTTCTTTTGTTTCTAGAAGACACAGCTTGTATCAGTGCATTTAAACTTGCTGATTTATCAAACCACTTTCCCCCAGATATCTATGGATAGCTCCCTCTCCTCCTTTAAATCTTTGCTAAAGATTTTTACCACCTCAATGAAGCTTATTTTGATCACCTGCCAAATTATGACCCACCTCCTAACTGGTTCTCCCTCCTGCATTACCCAGCACTATTTTCTCCCTAATACTCATCATTCTTTAACATTATCTTTTGTCTGTGTGTCCTTCCTTTAGAATCTAATATGAGATCAGAACACTTTGCCTGTTTTGTTCATCAGTTTAGCTCAAGAACATCCAGGGATGTCAAACCTGTGGCTCGTGGGCCATGTGCAGCCCAGGATGGCTATGAATGTGGCCCAACACAAAAGCTTAACTTTACTTAAAACACTATGAGATTGTTTTGTGATTATGTGTTGCAATGTATTTAATGTGTGGCCCAAGACAACTCTTCTTCCAGTGTGGCACGGAGATGCCAAAAAGTTGGATACCCATGATTTTAGCACATGCTCAGTTAACATTTTAGTGTATGGATAAGGGCTCTGAAGGAAAACACATCTGAGGAAATGGGGGAAAAAACAACACACACCCTGAGTAAGGCTGATATGAGGAAGAGGAGTAGCTCTAACCTAGATTTAAATCTAGATTTGGAATGGACTAAGCAACTTAATACCTGAAAATGAAGTGGCTTGAGAAAGAATCAAATTATAAAGAATCTGCCTAAGCATATACAGTCCCTTGAGTGGGGAAGAGAGAGTAGATATATTAGATCTAAATATTCAATGGTAGAAGGAAAAACTACAAATCTATTTTCTGACTGCAGTCAATATTTTCATGATTTTTGCCACAATGTGGTTAGGTAGGGCATCCTGGGATCCCCAAAAATATTCCTGACATGGGGATCAGGGGAAGATTTGTGGAAGAAATGATTTAAAAGCTGAGCCACAGGTATAGTTGAGCCCTCAGGCCAGGAAGAGACAAATGAAAGAATGAAGGTGAGTCCAGTAAGGAAAAAAGACTGGAAAGGGAGGCAGAGGTCTTGGCAGGGTCTCAATTTGACAACAGAGGGAGAGAAGATTCACAGAGAGGTTTCTAGGACAAATTCACCTGAGCTTCAGTATTTCATCTGTTAGATGGAGATACTAATACTTTTTTTCTTAGGGTTATAATGAGAACTGGCTTAGATCAGATTCCCTAATGTGGGTTTGGCAAGGTGATAGTTTTCATGTTCATGATTATTTTGATGTGCATTAGGAAAAAGTGAACAGAACTCTAGACTCATCCCTAAATGACTATCATATTGCTTATGGAGAAGATAATTTATTTTAAAAATGAGCTGATTTGGATTTGGATCTAGATGGTGAAATAGGTAAATGTGATACTAGTAATCTTCCCATGACCATATCAAACTTACAATGAAGCTACAGAACAACCATCATTTGAAACTACCTGAAGCCTAGCTAAACAGAATTCCTAAAACTAAAGATACAAAGAGAAAGCCACATTGAAACTGGAAGGAGGAGCAGAAACACAGAATGGTCTGGCCCCACACCCATTTGTGGCAGTTAAAAATCGGGAGAGATATCTTGGCTGTGGAGGTCCCCACTGAGGAGCGAGGGTCCCAGTACCACACCAGGCCCCCAACCCAGGATTCCAGTGCCAGTAAGTCCCCATAACTTCTGGTTGTGAAATCAGCAGGACTTGTGGCTGAGTGAGACAGAGTGTTTCTGGAGTCCCTGGCAGTTCCTCCTAAAGGGCCCTCTGTATATAGACTTACTCAGACTTACTTATTCTGAGTTACATAGCTGTGGCAGTAACTCAAAAGGCACCATGAATATAAGGGGAGGGACTAAATACATATATTGTGTGGGGCCAGGCCTCAGAGAATCATGAGGGTGGGGCAAACAGTGTGAGTGAGACTGATGAAGTCAGATATGATTCCAGCTCTATTGCTCTGTAGGGGAAGGGCTCAGAAAAGGAATGGTGGCCTCTGCCAGCACTTCTGTCTAGTAGAAAGCTGTTCCCCAGCTTTCACCCCAATGCAGACCAATTCATTTCCTCCCTATATGTCTCTGGTGCCTTTTGTCTGCTGCCCCCCACTGGAACTCAGAAAGAGTGAGTCTGAGTAAATCTGCGCATGGGCTCTTTAAGAGGAATTGTCAGCAAGTCTAGCAGTTTCTGTTTTCTGCAGCCTCAATTCCTGCTGGTTTCTATAACCAGAAGTTATGGCAACTTCTCTTTCTGACACTGGAACCCTGGACTGAGGTGTCTGGTGTACAACTGTGACCCTTTGCTCCTGAGATATCCTTCCCAATTTTTATCTACAACACATGGGTGTGGGACCAGGCTGTTCTGCATCTCTGCCCTGCCTACCAGTCTTGATGTAGTTTCTTCTTTAACTCTGTAGTGTTAAGACTTTCATTCAGCTTGATTTATGGTGGTTCTGAATGATGGTTGTTCTATAGTTTAGTTGTAATTTTGATATGGCTGTGCAAGGAGGCAAGTTATATTTATCTATGCCCCAAAGATGGAATTTCTAAGCTAAAAGTGTAAGGCCAAATTTTTATGGCCCTCAATATGATTACCAAATGTTTTTCTCAAAAGGTTCAAGTGGTTACACTCCCACTGTCATTGAATGAGCTCACAAGTGCCTTGAGGCTATGATGACCTCTCTTTTGGAGAGCCAGCTGACAGCTCTCAGGCCATAAGCTCCATGCACAGTTGCCAAGGATGCCTCCAGAGTGGAAGTCAAGCCCTCAGACTTTTTTGGCTAACAGTGGTTGAACACTCTGGGTCAGTGTTGCTTCTCTGCTGTCTTCCAGGATCATCCAGTGATTCAAGAGAGGCCCATTTGGAAACTGAAAACCTTTGATGTCAATAGCATAGAAGGGGTGATGGTCCAAGTGGGGACTAACCAGTCATCCCACCAATCCCTCTTAGCAAACATCAGAGGCTTGTGGGACCTTTTGGGGGTTGCATTTCATCTCTCCACTCCTGGCTCCTCTATTTGCTCCTTTGGATCTTTCCAGCAACCATCTGCGGCAGTTCTGAAACAAAGGCCACATAGTGACCATAAAACGAAAATCAAAATGCTTTGAAATTATCATTTCCCAGGACGGCTTTTGGCTTGAAAAAATCAGTACACTCTGCCATTTCATTGGAAGGCCTCCAAGATTTGTAGTTTTTTTTTCAAAAGCAACACTCGAACTTCCAGCCAATTTGGAGGCATAGATGGACACACTGTGTCTCCTCTCACAACCAAGATTAAAGACAATAAAAATATAGAACCAAAAAACCCCAACAAGAACAGATAGAAAATTGAATTGTATGGAAGTCTGACAATCATTCACTCAGACTGGCAAGAGGGGTGGAGTCGGCAGCTGGCAGAGAGGGGTTGTGGCAGGAAAAAGCAGTGGCTAGTGGTCATAGGTGCACAGGCGGCAGTTGGCACACCCCAGGCACACAGATGGTGGTTACTGAGCATGGGGAGGCAATGAGCAGCCCAAGCAAGGTGCACAAGGTGGCTGACCATGATCACACGTTTGCACACAGATAAACCAGGCAAAAACAGGCAGCCAGATAGACTGTGCAACACAGAGCCCCAGCACCAGGAAATAAAGCCTAAAAACACCAATTGAAAACACTTGTAGGGGTTAAGGTGCCGGGAGAGAATCCCAGCCTCACAGGAGAGTTCATTAGAGAGACCCACAGGGTCCTAGAATATACACAAGCCCACCCACATTGAAATCAGCACCAGAAGGGCCCGATTTGCTTGGGGAAAGTGGCGGAAGGGACTGGAATTCGAGAAAGAGCAGAGCAAGCATCATTGTTCCTTCTCAGACCCTGCCCCCACATCCAGCATCACAACCCAGTGACTGGGTTGCCCCACCCTGGTGAACACCTAAGGCTCCGCCTCTCACTACGTAACAGCCATGCCCAGACCAGAAAACAAACAACAACAACAAAAAAATAAACGAAAAAACCCAAAAATGGCTGAAACAGGAGAACAGATCAAAGTCCCAGAGCTTATTCATCTAAGCGACCAAGAAATAGCCAACCTATCAGATGCACAGCTCAAACCACTGGTAGCCAACCAATCAGATGCACAGTTCAAAGCACTGGTGATTAGGAAGCTCACAGAATTGGTTGATTTTGGTCGCAAATTAGATGAACAAATGAAGACTACAATAAGTGAAATGAAAAACACACAGGGAACCAATAGTGATGGGGAGAAAACTGGGACTCAAATCAATGGAGTGGAGTGGATCAGAAGGAAGAAAGAAACAACCAAACAGAAAAGAGTGAAAGACAAGAATTAAAAAAAAAAAAAAAAAAAAAAAAAAAAAAAAAAAAAAAAAAAAAAAAAAAAAAAAAAAAAAAAAAAAGGACAGGCTTAGGAACGTCCAGGACATCTTTAAACATCCCAACATCCAAATTATAGGGGTACCAGAAGGAGAAGAGGAGTATCAACAAGTGGAAAAGTTATTTGAACAAATAATAAAGGAGAACTTGCCCAATCTGGCAAACAAAATAGACTTATAGGAAGTGCAGAAAGCTCAGAGTCCCAAAGAAGTTAGACCGAAGGAGGAACACACCAAGGCACATCATCATTACATTAGCCAAGATTAAAATGAAGGAGAGAATTCAAGAAGCAGCAAGGGATAAGGGCACAGTCACCTACAAAGGAGTTCCCTCAGTCTGTCAGCTGATTTCTCAAAAGAGACCTTACAGGCAAGAAGGGGCTGGAAAGAAGTATTCCAAGTCATGAAGGGCAAGGACCTACATCCAACATTGCTCTATCCAGCAAAGCTTTTATTTAGAATGGAAGGGCAGATAAAATACTTCTCAGATAAGGTCAAGTTAAAGGAGTTCATTATCACCAAGCCCTCATCATATGAAATGTTAAAGGAACTTATCTAAGAAAAAGAAGATAGAAAATATGACAGTAAAAAGACAGTAAACTCACAGATATTAACAACCACAGCTAAAATAAAAGCAGACTAAGCAAACAACTAGAACAAGAGTGTAAACACAGAAATGGAGATCACATGGAGGGTTAGCAACAGGGGAGTGGGACAAGGAGAGAGGGGGAAAAGGTACAGAAAATAAGCAACATACACAGTGGATAGAAAATAGACAGGGGGAGGGCAAGAATAGTGTGGGAAATGTAAAAGCTAAAGAACTTATGACACATGGACATGAACTAAAGGGGGGAATGTGGGTGGGAGGGGGTGTGCATGGTGGAGGGGAATGATGGGAGAGAAATGAGACAACTATAATAGCATAATCAATAAAATATAATTTAAAAAGCAACAATTAAAGCAGCTACACCCTGGAGCACATGATCCTTTCTAACATCATTTTAGCAACTCCTCTAATCAGATTTATGTTCACCTCTTCGAGTGGGAACAAAATCTGTTTTGGGAATGCCCAGTGCAGAAACAGTAAGAAATGGCTGAAGGAGCAAGCTAGGGTTATTTGTGTACTTATCTCCTCAGGGCTGAGACCAGAAAGAGTGTGTCCACTTGATTTCCCAGTTTATTATGTCCTAGAGCTTTACCTTGCTGGGGTACTTGTATGGAGGGAGGCATCACTCTTTCCACATGCTCCTGCGGTTCCTCAGTTAGTTCCTCTGGGTCATGAAGGAGTAGGCTGGATAAAAGTCTCTACAGTCTTCTACAATCTGCCAGAAGAAAAACAATAACAAAACAAAGCAATAGTGCTTTGGATTAAAACTCTTAACCTGGCCATGTGAGTAAAGCACTCACATTTACAAGCCCAGCAATGAGGTTCTACCAGTTCCTTGTGCTCAGCTAGTGAGGTGGACAAACAGCATTTTTTTTTCTGTTGCCTTCCTTTCCAGATCAACTATTGGGGAGCATTGGCTTTTGTGAAATGATTTCACACTCCCACCAATTTCCAAACTACTCCCTAGACACCATGAGGAGCCAACATGTTTCTCTTAAATTGCAAAAGCTTTGGAGAGGGGAGTTCCATAAACTCTTAGAGATTATTACTTACAGATAGCCCTGACAGGTAGGATTGGGAAGAAATGCAGGTGGATTTTCTATCCTTCAAAGAGTATCCTCCAAAATTCAAAAAGATGGAAGACTCACAAACTCTTTTTATGAAGCCAGCATCATTCTAATCCCAAATCCAGATAAAAACCCAATGAAGACAAAAAAACTTCATTCATTTACTGATGGGCATTTGGGTTGCTTTCAGTACTTGGCTATTGTAAGTTGTACTGCTATGAACATTGGGGTGCATAGGTTCTTTTGGATTGGTGTTTCAGGGTTCTAAGGATATAGTCCCAGGAGTGCAATTAGTGGTTTAAAAGGCAGTTCCAGTTTTAGTTTCCTGAGGAAATTCCATACTGTTTTCCATAGTGGTTGCACCAGTCTGCAATCCCACCAACAGTGCACTAGGGTTCCCTTTTCTCCACAACCTCTCCAACATCTGTTGTTTGTTGCTTTGTTTACGATGGCCATTCTGACCAGTGTGAAGTGGTAGCTCGTTGTGGTATTAATTTGCATCTCTCTGATGGCTAATGATACTGAGCATCTTTTCATATGTTTCTGGACCCTCTTTATGTCCTCCTTGGAGATGTGTCTGTTCAAGTATTTTGCCCATTTTTTTAATGGGTTTCCTTGTCTTTTTAGAGATGAGTCATGTGAGTCATTTATATACTTTGGAGAGCAAACTCTTGCCTGAGGTATCATTGGCAAATAGATTTTCCCACATGGTTGGTTCTCTTTTTATTTTAGTGCTTTTTTCGTTAGCTGTGCAGAAGCTTTTCATTTTCATGAGATCCCATTTATTTATTCCTTCCTTTATGTCCTCTGAGAACAAGCTGACAGTGATCACAGGCGAGAGGGGAGGGGATAATGGGGGCAAGGGGAAAGGGTTTACAGGAACAATTTTAAAGGGCAAATGAACAACAAAAAGGGGGGTTGGAATGGAGGAGAGAGGTGAAGAGGGCTGGGATGGTGGGGAGGATTGGGGGGGGGATCCAGAAAACTGTACTTGAACAATAATGAAAAATAAAAAGAAAAAAGAAAAAAATTAAAAAACGACACAACTTTAGGCCAATATTGTTGATGAATATAGATGCTAAAATCCTCAAAAAAATATTGGCAAACCACATCAAGCAGTACATTAAAAAGATTATACACTATGACCAAGTGAGATTCATCCCAGTGATGCAAGGATGGTACAATATTTGCAAATCAAAAACATCACATAAACAAAAGCAAAGACAAAAATCACATGATCATATCAATAGATGCAGAAATAGCATTTGATAAGTTATGACACCCATTTATGATAAAAACATTCAGGAATGTGGGAATACATGGAGTGTTCCTCAACATAATGAAGGCCATATATGAGAGACATACAGCCAACATCATGCTCAATGGGCAAAAACTAAAAACTTTCCCACTAAGATCAGGAGCAAGACAAGATTGTCCACTTTCACCTCTACTATTCAGCATAGTATTGGAAGTTCTAGCCACAGCAATTGGACAAAAAAAAAAAAGGAAATAAAAGGCATCCAAGTTGGGAAAAAGGAAACAAAACTGTCATTGTTTGCAGATGACATAATTGTGTACATAGAAAATCCTATAGACTCCACCAAAAAACTGCTCAACATAATAAATGCATTGGCAAAACAGCGGGATACAAAGTCAATATTCAGAAATCGAAGGCATTTTTGTATATCAACAATGAAACATCAGAAACAAAAATCAGGAAAAATATCCCATTTTTTATAACAATAAGAAAAATAAATTACCTAGGAATAAACCTAGCCAAGGAGGTAAAAGACATGTACTCAAAAAACTCTACAACACTGAAGAAAGAAATTAAGGATGACCCAAACAAATGGAAGTATAAACAATGTTCATGGATTGGAAGAATTAGCAGCATCCAAATGTCCATGCTACCCAAGAGAATTTATAGATTCTACAAAATCCCTATTAAAATACCAATGGAATATTTCACAGATATAGAACAAACACTTCAGAAATTTATATGGAACCATAAATGACCCCAAATAGCTGCAGCAATTTTGAGAAAGAAAAACAAAGTAGGAGGGATCACTATACCTGATACCAAACTGTATTACAAGGCCACCATAATCAAAACAACCTGGTACTGACATAAAAACAGACACATAGAACAATGGAACAGAACTGAGAGCCCAGAAATAAACCTAAGCCTCTACAGTCAATTAGCTTCTGAGAAAGGGGGCAGCAGCATAAAATGGAGCAAAAATAGCCTATTGAATAAATGGCATTGGGAGAACTGGACAGATAAATGCAAGACAATGAAACTCAATCACAAACTTACACCATACATAGAAATAAATTCAAGCTGGATAAGATTTGAATATAAGTTGTAACACCATAAATGTCCTAGAGAAAAATAGTGGAAGGAAAATCTTAGACATTTCATGCTTGAACATCTTCACTGATACATCTCCTAAAGCAAAGGACATAAAAGAAAGAATAAACAAATGGGATCTCATCAAATTAAAAATCTTCTGCATGGCTAAAGAAAACAGAGTTAAAATGAAAAGAGAGCCAACCATATGGGAAAATACAATTGCTAATGAAATCTTGGACAAGCACTTGAACTCCAAAATATATAAAGAACTCACACAACTGCACTCCAGGAAGACAATACCCCAATTAAAAAATGGGCAAAAGACTTGAACAGACACTTTTCCAAGGAGGACATACAGAGGGCCCAGAGATGCATGAAAAGATGCTCAGCATCACTAGCCATCAGAGAGATGCAAATTTAAACCACAACAAGATACCACCTCACACCCATCAGAATGGCCAACATAAACAAATCAATGAACAAGTGCTGGAGAGGATGCGGAGAAAAGAACACTATTGCACTGTTGGTGGGAATGTAGATGGGTGCAACCACTATGGAAAACAGTATGGGATTTCCTCAGAAAACTAAAAATGAAAGTGCCATTTGATCCCACTGCTGGGATTATACCTTAAGAGCCCTGAAACACCAATCCAGAAGAACCTATGCACCCCAATGTTCATAGCAGCACAATTTACAATAGCCAAGTGCTGGAAGCAAACTAAGCACCCATTAGCAAATGAATTAATAAAAAAATTTTAGAACATTTACACAGTGGAATTCTACATAACAGATAGAAAGAAGGAGCTTATACCCTTTGCAACAGCATGGATGGAACTGGAGAGCATTATGCTAGGTGAAATAAGCCAGGTGGTAGGGGGTAAATACCATATGATCTCACCTTTAACTGAAACATAATCAGCAAAAGAAAAAAGCAAACAAAATACAACCAGATTCATTGAAAATAAGAACAATCTAACAATAGCTAGAGGGGAGGAGAGAAGGGACAGAGGGGAGAAGGGTGTTCAGGAACACTATAAAGGACACATGGGCAAAACCAAGGGGGAGGGTGTAAGCAAGTGAGGGAGGTGGGTTTGGAGGAGGTGGGGGGGAGGGATGGGGAGAAAATACAGACAACTGTAATTGAACAACATTAAATAATTTTTAAAAATCTGAATTTTGACACTCCTAAAATGGAAATTCCTTATTTATAAAAATGGCAAATATTTCATGATTTCAGGAAGAATTATATCACATTCCAACAAAGAATCTGTATGATGACTTGGGATGGAAGAAATCTGTTTTGCCAGTAAGCCAGTTTACAGGTGCCTCAAAGTATCATGAAACAAGTGTTCATCAATGACCAATGGAAAAACACATTTTAAGAGTAGAACACAAGGATGGTTTCCATTGAAAAGAATGATAAATTCACAGTCAGGCTCTTTCCATTTCCAATGCAGTAGCTAAAATCAGAGAGAGATAATGACAATGTGACATCTATAGAACATTAATTTTGGAATCAGGCTACTATATATATATATATATATATATATATATATATATATATATATACACACACACACATACATATATATATATTTCACCTGCCTATCCTTTTATCCACAGCCCCAATTTTTAGTGAATTTATTGAGACAAAAATGTTGTATGATACCAACCTTCCTATGTACGACCATTGTTTACATGATTCCTTACCTGCTCACGTGTCTGGCATAAGACCAAACAACACATTCAGGACCTTCTTTTCAAGAAAGTGGGCACTAGGTATCCCCTTGGCTCAAGGTGACTCTGCCAACATCTATTTTGTGTCATGGGAGTGTCCCCTCATCTGTAAGAGACTCAGTTTGTATCCCTGAAAAATGGGCGGAATAAAATAAACCTTGTGTAATTTTAGACGGAAAAAATGGATAGCTCATAAAAAAAAAAGAATAGAGAGCCTAGAAATAAACCCAAGTCTCTACAGTCAATTAACATTTGAGAAAGCAGACATCAGCATAAAATGGAGTAAAAATAGCCTCTTCAATAAATGGTGTTGGGAGACCTGGACACCTACATGCAAAAAAATAAATAAATAAATAAAATAAAATAAAACTTGAGCACCAACTTACACCATACACAAAAATAAATTCAAGGTGGATAAAAGATTTAAATACAAGTTCTGACACCATTAATGTCCTAAAGGTGAACATAGGCAGGAAAATCTGAGATATTCCATGGAGCAATATTTTTACTGATATGTCCCCTAGAGCAAGGGACATAAAGAAAAGAATAAACTAATGGGATCTCATCAAAATAAAAAAATAAAAAATAAAAAAACTTCTGCATGGCTAAAGAAAACAGAATTAAAATAAAAAGAGAACCAACAATATGGGAAAATGTATTCACCAATGATACCTCAGATAAGAGTTTGATCTCCAAAATATATAAAGAAATCACATGACTCAACTCTAAGAAGACAAACAACTCAATTAAAAAATGGGCAAAAGACTTGAACAGACACTTCTCTAAGGAGGACATAAAGAGGGTCCAAAGACATATGAAGAGATACTCAGTATAGTTAGCCATCAGAGAGTTGCAATTTAAAACCACAATGAGATATCACTTTGCACTGGTCAGAATGACCATCATAAGCAAAGCAACAAATAACAGATGTTGGAGAGGTTGTGGAGAAAAGGGAACCCTAGTGCACTGTTGGTGGGATTGCAGACTGGTGCAACCACTATGGAAAACAGTACAGACTTTCCTCAGGAAACTAAAATTGGAACTGCCTTTTAACCCAGCAATTCCACTCATTGAATTATATCCTAAGAGCCCTGAAACATCAAAACAAAAGAACCTATTTACCTCAATTTTCATAGCAGCACAATTTCCAACAGCCAAGTACTGGAAGCAACCTAAGTGCCCATCAGTAAATGAATAGATCAAAAAACTATGATACATTTACACAATGGAATTCTATGCAGCAGGAGGAAAGGAGCTCCTACCCTTTGCAAAAGCATGGATGGAACTGGAGAGCATTATGCTAACGGAAATAAGCCAGGTGATGAAAGACAAATACCATGTGATCTCACCTTTAACTGGAACCTAATCAACAAAATGAACAAGCAAGCAAAATATAACCAAAGACATTAAAATTGAGGACCGGGTGGCAGTGATCAGAAGGGGAGAGGGAAGGGGATTATAGGAGGAAAGGATGAGGGGTTTACAGGAACAATTATAAAGGACATATGGACAATAACAAGGATGGGTGGAAATAGGGGGAGGGTGGTCAGAGGGTGGTGGGGAAGGGTAGGGGGAAGAGGCAGAAAACTGTAGTTAAACAACAATAAAAATGTTTAAAAAATACAGGGTTTTTTATGAGTGTTAAAATCAATAAACATTTTGCTGCTCAGCTGCTGTCCAGTATCCTGATGGACAGCATGATCTGTGGCCTTCTCTGACCCTATGTTCCCTGAAGGCTGCTCCTGTCCAGCAAGAGAAGGAGGAGTACCAAACTCAAGCACAATAGAATACTTTGTTCTGATGGAACACTTTGTTCTGATAGGTTTCTGACAGGAATGGTAAAGTTCTAAGGCTAGTAGGTTGCTTATCCATACCAGCATAAAATTTTGTCAGTAACATCTTAAATGTTGGTTTACTGTCCTCATATATTTCCAAAGGGGGACGTCTCATTACTGTTTTATGCTCAAACAGATCAGAGATCTGTTTTTTAGAAAAGGCTAACATTACCAAACATTTATTGAGCACTTTTTCTGTGCCATGCTCTGTTCAGAGCACTACACATGGAGTAACTCTGAGCACACAGCCCCATCTCACAGTTAACTCTCAGCATGCAGAACCAGTGATACCTTCCAGGTGTAACTTCTTCAGTACATACATGGGACTCTCATCATCTTCACTGTATATCAGTGACCTCAAATTTTGGTGGACATCAGAATCATTTAGGTAGGGGCTTTGGTCAAAATGAAGATCCCTTGGGCTGTATCCCCAGTCGCAGTGATTCATTGTCTGACTTGAGGTCTAGAAATCTGTATTTTAAACAAGAATGCCAGATGAGATCTGAGCAGTCCAAGACCCAGACCTAAGAATCACTCCTCTGGCCCTGATGCTTTGGAGAATGCAACTTGATGTTACACTAACATTTGTCAGATAACTGCACTATAGATAAGGATTATGTTGGTTTTATAGCCAGTAAAATGTACATAGGTCTGCCTCCCATTCTGTCTGCTACTCTGGAACCCCTGGAAGGAATTTGCATTTCTCCTGAGAAAGGCCAGTTTATTAAATTTAGTCCATCTTTCTGATGTATCAATGTTACTTATTCTTTCATCCTCAAATTTGCTCTTCCTTTCAGGTTAGAGCCACCAGCAACCATGTCTGCTCATGTTATATCCTCATCTGAAAATGAAAAAGAACTTTTTATTGGACAGGAGAGATGACAAAGTCTTCACCTGCCATGAAGGTCTCCCATATAGCAGTCAGACACTACTGAAGTCGTGGTTTCTTTATGCTGTATTCCTCTAGAAAGTATTTATGTCTTTAAAACATGAGGGCAGTGTTTAACCAAAAGGAATGTGTCTGGTAGCAGCTTTTAGACTTTATGGTACCTGGATTGAGGTAAAATATGCAGGAATCTGGGCCTTCTAGTTCACTCTGCTTGGCTAATAGGCACAGAGCCAGAAGGCAGAGATCTTGAATGAACTCATTACTTCTTCTCTGATGTGGCCTGGGCACATCAGTGCTCAGCAAGGGTACTTTCCACTTCAATGGGAACAATTTAGTAGCTGGAAGAGAAAACTAAACTCTTCCAAGTCCTCTCCAGTCCTATGGAACTTCAAAGGGAGAATGAAAAAGAAGACAGCTTGACCTGGAGGAATTTATTACGTTGTTATTTTTGACCATGAACCAAAAATAGCCATCACTGTCCATGAGGGCTTTGTCCCCTCTGATGTAAAAGTTCCCTCATTCTGATGTTGCTGTCTTTTCAGGAAAACAAACAAAGCCCAAAAGGGGGGCATCTGGACACAGCCTCTCAGGCCAGCTACAGCCTGAGCAGCCCCATGCTGGTGGTGGGGGACCCCTCACAGGAAGTCTAGTAATTTCCAAAGACCAAGCTGGCCAGAATTCCCCACTGGACAAAAAGCTATGAATTTGTGGGCTTTCCCTAATTGGAGGAAATCTGTCAGGAAATGATTAAAGCCATCTACTATCCTTGGAAGAGTCCTAGGAAGCCTAGTTGAATGTAGGTGGGTGGGCGCAGGGACATTGGCTCTGTTTTTTCAGACAGAAGAACACACTGATACTCTTCTTGCTCAGGAATCACTGAAGATAAATGGGAGAGGCTGGTCAAAATGCAGAATAGAGGAAAGAGATGAAAACTGTACTCTGATTCCAAACATTTTAAAGAAAAAGCTACCACTCAGAAAGAGAAGGAAACAAATTACTGATACATGTAATGTCAGTAAGATGATAGGGATGCCTCTCAGACACACATGTGTAAATCCCATGTTCTGCACACACTAGCTGATTGATATCAGGTCACTTCATTTTTCCAGCTTCTTTATCAATAATAGAACCTTATCAATAATGGTTTCAACCTACCTCCCAGAGTTATTGAAGGGTTAAACAATTAGGTGTTTATAAAGCATGGGGCACAATGCTTGGTACAGAGCAATTAATGTGAAATGGCCTTTCCCTGCCACTTATCAAATAGCAATTGAAGAAACAGAAAGGCATATAGTTCTAATGTGAGTAGCCATATTCCCCTCTTTTCCTGGGGGCAAGATGTTGCCCTCATCGTCCATAATCTGGCATAGCGGAGCCTGGTGTTGGTAACTCGGACATGGGTTTTGCCCTCCTCTTCCAACCAAGCCTCACCAACAGCTGGGGGAGGCTGCCTACCTGCACACCGTGAGGTGAGGACACTTTTTCCATGGAGCCAGACTTAATTTTAGTGCCTTTTGGATCAGCACACATTACCATCTAGAGATAATCCAAAACAAATAAAAAGGAACCTTATACCCTTAGCTTCCTTCCTGGTCCATGCATTTCCTCTCACTCTGCCTTCTGCTCTTTCTCACTCCCTCTTTCTTTTCTGTCCTCTCCTTCCTCTCTCATTTCTCTTCCTCCCTCCCTTCTCTTCCTTTTCTTTATTCTCTGCTTTTCATAGTGATCAAATATTTATTGAACATCCTTATGGTTACCACACATGAAAAACTTAATGTGTCACTAAGCTAAAGCACTCAGCTAGTCCCCAAATCTCTGCTTAGATGGCTATAGAGAATACTGTTTAAGATCATAGGCTCTGACCAGAAACAGAAGTACACTCTCCTGGTAGAGCCAACATGACCCTTGGCGACAAGAGTTTGTTTCCTGGCTATAATGTCACAGTGAAGTTACCTTAAATTAACTTTATGTCAAAGAGAAGAACAGCTGATGGAGTTTACCAGTGTTTCCTTTTTGTTTTACAGAAAGGCAGGAGGCTTTGAGGGTGACATTTGCACTGACTGGCTGAAGGCTCAGTCAGAGATGACTTGGGGCAAGAACCTGGCTGGCAGCACTCATGTATGGCCAGAGATACATGCAGCTCCAGGCCCGTCTGGCTCTCCCATCTCTCCCTCACACCAGGCTTGAGGGCCTTTACTCTGGTCAAACAGTGCCTCAGGCTTTGAAATGGGTTCCTTTCTCAACTGATGAAACAAAGTCGCCAGGTCAGGATCCCTATCCCCACCTCACCCTCCAAGACTGTTGCATAGGCACAGACACTGAAAAACACTAGAGAGCACTCTCCAAGCTATTTAATCTGCTCCAAATGTTCCATCCTCTTGGCAGGAATGTTCCCAATGGACAGATCATTTAAAAAAATATCAATCCTATTTGAATTTGGAATAAAATCAGAACTTCATGTAATAGGTTTTGGCATAACATGGTAAATTCCAAGTGATTGGCCAAAATAATTTAGTTGGAAACAAAGTGATTGATAATAAATTAGTTGGGACAACCACCTGGTATAAATTGATTAAGAAGATAGAAAATAGCTCTCCAGGAACCTTAAAATCCTGAGAAATGGTCCAAACCAACCGATATCAAATATATTACAAAACAACCTCTCCATTCAAGAAATCATTCGAAGTGTGAGAAACCAGTGATTGTGGGTATATTTTCAATCATTTTCCCTTTGAATCAAGTTGGTGTGACTGTTATCTGGTGTTATTAAATAACTTTCAACTAAGTTGTTCCTGAACAGATCATTCAAAGACTGCTTTGGTTTAAAAATTATGATGTGGAGATGTACACAACATACAAGTGAATGGGATGCAAGGATGTAGGAATTATAGAAGGACTGACCTTGAGACAATCATGTAAGAACTCCTGGTTTAAATGCTTCATGGAAGATATGTGGGATTAGGGAAAATGAAGTCAGGGCAGTGAAAACTCCCATGACTCAGGGTAGGATAGAAGAGGGGAACATAGATGAGGGTCAGTAGGTAACTAAAGAGTGAGGGGTCTTTCTCCATATACCCCAGCAACTAGACTAGCCCTGCTAACAGTTGTTGCTTTGGATTCACCCAGGATGGGAGCCATCCACAATGTCTTGCTACTTTCTCTTGGGTGCCCAATGGCATTGCACACAGAAAGTGGATTGATGGAATGAGTTTGAGGCTGAGGGATGGAGCATCTATTGTGGTGGGTTTGTTAGTCCCACTAGACCTAAGGCCATGATCACAGATTCCATTCTACATGTGGCTAACTATTATCCAAGAACTTCTCTATTCTCACAGAACAGAGAGAACATTGATGAGCGAATAATCTATGGGTGTATGGTCCAAAGACAGTCCAGGTCAAGTGCTGATATCTCAGACTCTTAAATCTATTCACTTCCACCTGGATGCATATTACTGGGGCCAGAAGTTTATTCTTCAGGTGTATCAGCAAAGGATGTGGATGTTTATGCTTGAATGTATGTGAGAGACAGAGGCAGACCATATATACACACACACATATACAGGGACCAGCAGAAGTAAGGCCTGCTTGAGTGTGGCTGGTAGGGCAATAATATGGGTGGAATAATTTATAGTTTTAATTTGAGCATTTCATTAAACATAAAATGTCATATGGTGGGCTTGAGTATGATATTGTTATGTTACAGAATTACATGCTTATGATTTTGTAATAAAAAGGAGCATTATTTGTGTCAGACCCTGTGTGTGTGTGTGTGTGTGTGTGTGTGTGTGTGTGTGTGTGTGTGTTTTAGGTGTGGTTGTTAATTGTTGTGAGTTTGCTATCATTTTACTGTACATGTTTTTATCTTCTTTTTCCTAGTCAGTCCCTTTGACTTTCATATAATACAGGCTTGGTGATGATGAACTCCTTTAACTTGCTTGACCTTATCTGAGAAGCACTTTATCTTCCCTTCCATTCTAAATGACAGCTTCTCTGGATAGAGCAATCTTGGATGGAGATCCTTGCCTTTCATGACTTGGAGTACTTTTTTCCAGCCCCTTCTTGCCTTTAAGGTCTCTCTTGAGAAATCAGCTGACAGTCTGATGGGAACTCCTTTGTAGATTACTGTCCCCTTACCTCTTGCTGCTTCTAGAATTCTCTCCTTCATTTTAATCTTGGCTAATGTAATTATGATGCGCCTTGGTGTGTTCCTCCTTGGGTCCAACTTCTTTGGGACTCTCCAAGCTTACTTCCTAGAAGTCTATTGCTTTGCCAGAATGGGGAAGTTCATTATTATTTGTTCAAACAACTTTTCCACTTGTTGCTCTTCCTCTTCTCCTTCCGGTACCCCTATAATTCTGATGCTGGAATGGTTAAAGATGTCCTGGAGGTTCCTAAGCCTCTCATTTTTTTGAATTTTTATTTCTTCCTTTTTTCTGATTGGGTGTTTCTTTCTTCCTTCTGGTCCACACCGTTAATATGAGTCCCAGTTTTCTTCCCATCACTATTGGTTCCCTGTACATTTTTCTTTATTTCACTTAGCATAGCCTTCATTTTTTCACGTAATTTGTGACCAAATTCAACCAGTTTTGCAAGAATCGTGATTACCAGTGTTTTGAACTGTGCATCTGATGGGCTGGCTATCTCTTTGTCACTGAGTTGTATTTTTTCTGGAGCTTTGATCTGTTCTTTCATTTGGGTCATTTTTTTTTGTCTTGTCACACCTGTTATGTAGTGAGGGGCAGAGCTTTAGGTGTTCACCAGGGTGGGGCAACCCAGTACCTGGGTTGTGATACTGTATGTGGGGCAGGAGTCCAAGAGGGAACAATGGTGATTACTCCGCTCTGTGCTGGATTTCAGTCACTTCCCCCACTTACCGCAAGCAAATTGGGCCCTTCTGATGCTGATTCCCATGTGGGCAGGTTTGTATACACCCTGGGACCCTGTGGGTCTCTCCAATGAACTCTCCTGTGAGGCTGGGAGTTTCTCCTGGCACCTCAACACCCCTAGGCATTTTTGATAGGTGTTTATTTCCACAGGCTGGGACCCTAGGTTGCTCGGTCTGTCTCACTCCCCAGTTTCACCTGGTTTATCTGCATGCAAATGTGGGACTGGATGCTCTGTGCCCCTCTACAATCTGCCACCTCGCTAGATCTGGCAACTGCCACTTTGCACGCCCGGGGTCCACCAACTACCGCTTTGCACACCTGGGGTCCACCAGCCACCCTGACATGAGCCCTCTATGTCCCAGCTCCCCAACTCTGCCCCTCTTACTGGTCTGGATGAATGTGTCTACTTTAACTTCTTGGTTGTTGGACTTCCATACAGTTCAATTTTCTGTCAGTAGTTTTTTTTTTAAATTGTTGTTGTCCTCATTTTGGTTGTGCAAGGAGGCACATTGTGTCTACCTATGCCTCCATCTTGGCTGGAAGTCTGTTTATTGATTTTAGAGAAAGAGAGAAGGGAGGGAAAAAAGAAAGAAACATCAATGTGAGAGAGAAACATCAATTGGTTGTCTCTCATATGCTCTGCCACCAGGGATGAAATCCACAACTTAGGTATGTGTCCTGACTGGGGATTGAACCCATTCATGGGACAGCACTCCAACCAACTGAGCCACCTGCCTAGGGACCCAGGAGAAGTTCCATGTCCTGAAATTTTTAAATATCTTTTGTGCTTATATACTTAATACTTACTCAAGTTGAATAGTTTTCTGTTCAAGTTTCTACTGCTAATCATTTTATCAAAATATAACAAAATATATTACAAAAAATACCATCTGTTAGAAATATAATATTTTGGAAACTACCATATATATTTATACATATATAGGTATACATATATACACATATATATCGTGTATACATATATATTGTGTATACATAAATAAATATATATATATATATATAATTGATTTTAGGGAGAGAGAGAGACATTAATTTGTTATTCCACTTATTTATGCATTCATTGGTTGATTCTTATATGTGCTTTGATGGGAAACTGAACCTACAACCTTGATGTATCTGGACATCACTCTAACCAATGAAGCCATTCAGCTAGGTATATTATTTATTATGCATTCTTATAGATCTTAAAATCCTAAAAATTGTAGTACATTTAAATGAATGGGACACATAGTTCTCCTTTAAATAAAGCTACTAAGAGACAAATGTTGATACTAGTAAAAAATAATAAAGTAAAATAGCACCTAGGTGAATCTAATGCAGTTGGTCAATGGGATGTATGGGCATTGTGATTTAATGGTGCAGATCCCCAAGGGAGCCCCTTTTGGTTATGGCCTCTGATCAGGACAAATTTTCAAATTGTTAGATGGGTTTCCACCAGGAACTTGCTCAAAAGCTCATGGATTTTGTTCTATCCTAACCTTGACTTGACTACTTGTTAGCATCTTGAGCAAGTCACTTCACTTTTCCAAATTTCAGTTTTCTCATCTATAAAAGTGGGTTAATATAAACTTTGTAGGGGTTTTCAAAAATTGAAGGCGATGATATCTGATTCACTATTGTGTTCTTAACACCAGACTCAAGGCTTGTCACAAAATAGGTATTCATTAAATCTGTATTGCATGCTTATCTAGCATAATACCTGATAAACACTAAGTATTCAGTACAAGGCAGCTATTATAATATTACTAAGTGACCACCTACTATGTACTAAATCCATCATAGGTTATTGCATTTACTCTGGCTGAGCTCTATAACCATCACCATTATAGAAGCAAATGCATAGAAAAGTCAGTGACAGTTCTAGTACTGACTGAGTGATTTTGAAGGTCATCATTAGAATTAGGTCATAGGTCCCTCTGGTTTCTAAAGTGAGTGTTCCTTTCTTATTTACTCTCTCAATGCACTTCCTCTATTGTCGCTTAAAGGTGAAATGCCTTGGCCTCATTTTATGTTGTTCTCTGGTGAGCCTCAACTTACCAGAGGGGTTCAATGAAGTTCATCCAGCCTAACCAACTGCTGTCAGATACCAGCAGCTTGGTCTTGAGGCAGGGCAGTTGGGGCTAATTTCTTCCACCTGCAGAGCCAGGGAGTCCTTTGTGATAATGGAATTGTCCCTGGATGCCTCCAGCTGGTAGTTAAGGTCCTTCTCCAATAGCCGAGGGCTGCCCGGAATCATGATAACCCATGACACCACACAGAGAAAGGATATTGCATGGGAAGCAGGAGAAGACCCCTGTGAAAGGGTCCAGACCAGATGTTTTCCCAGAAAGACCATCAGGAAGGGGCAAGAGAGGGTGGATATGCCTGGACCAGAAAAGGTAATAATAATGATAATAATAAAATCCATAAAATATTTACAGAGCACTTACATATGCTAAGAACTTTACATGAATTATTTCATTTAATTATCATAAACTTGGAGAGTAGAATCTATTGTTATACCCATTTTCCAGATAAATAACTAGGACTTAGACCTTTATGCCTTAAATGAATGAAATAATCTCTTGAAGATCACACAGCTAACATGAAGTAGAGCTCGAATTGTGATCCAGGCAATGGTAAACCTAGAGTTCATGATCTTGATCACTGAATTATATTGTTTTAGAAATGGCCTGGCTTGGTGGTTTCCCATGACTCTCAAACAGAAGACTCCTTAGTGTTGGGTGTGTGTCACTTGGGGCAGAGTGGAAGGTATAGCAGTAGGGGTTCCAAGACCTCATGTTATTTCAAGCAAAACCATTGTGAAGGTAGCTGAGTGTATATCCTCCAAAGGGAAAGAAAAGAGAAAATAGAAATTGGGCCAATTTTGATTGGACACTTGAAACACCACTACTGTATCTCAGAATGCAGGATGACAATACTCCATTGAGGCCAGCACTCTTATTTCACAGATGAGAGAATAAAGAGGTCCTTCAAGAATCAGACATCCTGCCGGCCAGAGAATGAGGGCAGAAGGTAGAGGAAAAGGCCAATTCCAAATAGGGTGAAGGCCAAACCAAACTTTTTGTTGCCTTTTGCTCTATCTCCTAAATTTTTACATGGGTTAAACCCCATCAGGAACACTTTTGGAGATGAATGATATGGTTCTTTTCTCCATCTCTCTGTTTGAGCTGTCTCCAGCAGAAGTCTGTTACACCTGATTTATGTGCAGTACTTTGGGGGTCCAAGACAATGGTAGACATCCAGAGCTGTTAGCAATAGAAATAAGTCCAACACCATAGACTGGAAGCAAGGTGACAAGTACATATAAGAACATGGGATTGTGAAAATGCATTATTTAATACGTTGATGAGGATGCTAGACTTGACATGGTAATATGGGATATGGCCTTGAGTTATTTCATTTAAACATCAAAGAAAGGAGGGAACCTGTGTAATTGGGGAACTGAAGATATTTTGGTAACAGAAAAAGTAATGATAATACTCCAACAAGAAGCCTTTATTATGCAAAATGCTTAACAAAATGGCACATACTAGATCCTCAAGAAAAATAGAGCAGCTCTGTTACTATGGCCTTTGCCTAAATGGACATAATCTAGCATGGAAGAATGTGGATAGCTCCCCAGACCTGTGACTGTTTCTTCTCCTCATAGCTGAGTACATTAGAATGATGCTTACTTTTACAGATTGTGCAAAATATATGAAAAAATAAAATTAAAGTTTCTGCCTTTGTGGGGAGACAATCCATTCACCAGATGGTAGAATCAAGCTTATTTACATAGAAATGTTAATTCTCTGGTGTGAGTTTGTATCCCTATATTTTAAAAACATTATTTGTAAAAACATCTGTATTCTAGGTAGATTGTTCTATGGACACAACTATAAGGGGGTGGACAACATTCCATGTGGTGCAAAGTCTCAAGGGAGTGGGGAAATCAGCTCTCCACTAAAAGCAGCTGTCTTGATTTTGTAAAATCAGTATAAGAATTCCAGCTCTTCCACTAAGTGCATTGGACAGGGTCAGTAGAGGCTCTCTGGACTGTGTTCTTTGCCTCCCTTACTGCTTCGCTGGAAGAACCACCCCAAGAACATCAGTGGTCTGCTGCCTTAAGCATTCATGACAACAGGAGAAGAAACCTTCAAGGGCTAATTTTACTGTCTTGATTATTTCGTTCTTCTCTTTCGTTCTTTGAGAGCTGGAAGATGCTGTGATGTTGGTAACCATAAAGTCTATGAGTAAACCCTTGTAAGGTCCTTATGAAGATCTCTCATCCATAACTGCATTGTTCTCCACATATTGGCAGCTTCCAAATCACAATCAGCAGAAAATATGTTTGATTCGTCCCACTCAGATTTTTTAAAATTAGTTGTCAACATTAAAAAACTGAAAGTTTTAAAATAAAAATCCAACATCTGAAGTTTCGGAGATGCTGGCCCTTATTCACATGTGGAAACATTTGGACTGGAGTGAGAAGCACTTGGTTCTGTTTAACAAAGCAGGTGAATGCTTGCTCAGTACAGTCCTCACACTGACCTGTTTTAATTGGTTACATTGCTGTCTGGCATGGGTACATAAGCAGCTTTGTGATTTGGGGCAAAAGAGAAGTAAACAACGCCCAACAGAATTTGATTGGCTCCATCTCCCAAGCTTTTTGGACATGACCTGTCTACACATAAGCCATGGTGATCAGTCATCACTGGACCATTGGTAACTCCACTATTATTCTGTCCCCAGGCTACAGGTCACACATGCCCCAGTATGTTAGACACCTTCCTGGACTGTGTCCCCAGCTTCTCTTGACCTCTGTTACCATGCCAATGACCTACCAGAATGCAGGGATAAGGGCCAATGCCCAGCCTAGCAGCAGTACAGGCAGAAAAGAAATAGAAACCAGTTGTTGAGGATTTCTGTTTGCTTGATGTTGGTTTTTCTTCCTAATTTTATTTTTATTTTTAAATATATTTTATTGATTATGTTATTACAATTGTCCCATTTCCCCCCTTCATTCCCATCCACCATGCACACCCCCTCCCACCCACATTCTCCCTCTTTAGTTCATGTCCATGTGTCATAAGTTCTTTAGCTTCTACATTTCCCATACTATTCTTGCCCTCCCCCTGTCTATTTTATCTCTACCATCTATGCTACTTATTATCTGTACCTTTTCCCCCTCTCTCCTCCTCCAACTCCCTGTTGCTAACCCTCCATGTGATCTCCATTTCTGTGGTTCTGTTCCTGTTCTAGGTGTTTGCTTACTTTGCTTTTGTTTTAGGTGTGGTTGTTAATAACTGTGAGTTTGCTGTCTTTTTACTGTTCATATTTTTATCTTCTTTTTCTTAGATAAGTCCCTTTAACATTTCATATAATAAGGGCTTGGTGATGATGAACTCCTTTAACTTGACCTTATCTGAGAAGCACATTATCTTCCCTTTCATTCTAAATGACAGTTTCTCTGGATAGAACAATCTTGGATGGAGGTCCTTGACTTTCATGGCTTGGAATACCTCTTTCCATCCGTTTCTTGCCTGTAAAGTCTCTTTTGAGAAATCAGCTGACAGTCTGATGGGAACTCCTTTGTAGATTACTGTCCCCTTACCTCTTGATGCTTCTAGAATTCTCTCCTTCATTTTAGTCTTAGCCAATGTAATGATGATGTGCCTTGGTGTGCTTTGGGACTCTCTGAGCTTCCTGGACTTCCTGGAAGTCTATTTACTTTGCCAGATTGGGGAAGTTCTCCTTTATTATTTGTTCCAATAAGTTTTCCACTTGTTGCTCTTCTTCTTCCCCTTCCAGTACCCCTATAATTTGGATATTGGGATGTTGAAAGATGTCCTGGAGGTTCCTGAGCCTCTCCTCATTTTTTTTTTATTCTTGTCTCTTCATTCTTTTCTGTTTGGTTGTTTCTTTCTTCTTTCTGGTCCACTCGATTGATTTAAGTCCCAGTTTTCTTCCCATCACTATTGGTTCCCTGTGCATTTTCCTTCATTTCACTTAGCATAGCCTTCATTTTTTCATGTAATTTGTGACCAAAATCAATCAATTCTATGAGCATCCTGATCACCAGTGCTTTGAACTGTGCATCTGATATATTGACTATCTCTTGGTTTCTTGAAAGTATTGGCTCTGCTGGTTTGATTTGTTCTTTCGTTTGAGCCATTTTTTTATTTTTCTTTTTTGTCTGATCACACCTGTTATGTATGAGGGGTGGAGCCTTAGGTGTTCCCCCAGTTGGGGCAACCCAGTTGCTGGGTTGTGACACTGTATGAGGGGGCGGGGTCAGAGAGGGAACAATGGTGCTTGCTCCACTCTCTCTGGGATTTCAGTCCCCTCTGTGATGCTGGGAGTCTCTCTTGGCACCTCAACCCCTACAAGTGTTTCAATCAGTGCTTTTAGGCATTGTTTCCTTGCACTGGGGCCCTGGGTTGTACAATTTGTCTTGCTGCTGGTTTTCATTTGTTTTATCTATGCATGAATGAGTGACCGCAGTCAGCCACCTTGTGCACCTTGCTGGGTTTGCTCATAACCTCCTGGGCCCAGGGTCTGCTAACCACTGCCTACCCATCTGGGATCACTAGCCACTGCTTTTTCCTTCCATGATCTCTCTCCGCTGGCCACCGACTCTGCCCCTCTTACTGGTCTGGGTGAATCATTGTCTGACTTCCGTACAATTCAATTTCTGTCTGTTCTGGATGTTTTTATTTTGTTTCTAAACTTTTGTTGTCCTTAATTTTGGTGGTGAGAGGAGGCACAGTGTGTCCACATCTTGCCGGAATTCCCCTAATTTTATTTTTTAACAATAGTTATTATAGTCACTGTTTTCAAAAATCAAAACATTATGAAAATACTTGTTTTTATCCTTGTGCCCATCTCCCATGTTTCCTACTTCACCTCCCTCAATGAGTAATCAATATTATCAGAGGTTTTTTTTATCTTTACCCGAGGACATTTTTTTTCATTGCTTTTAGAGACAGAGGAAGGGAGAGAGAAAACATCCATGTAAGAAAGAAGAATTGACTGGTTGCCTTCCATGCACTCTTGGACCAGGGATTTTGCACATCCAGGCTGGGGGTTCCACACACCCATACCTGAACCAGAAATCAAACTGAAACCCAGTTATGTGCCCTGACCAGGAATCGAACCTGCAATCTTTTGGTTTCAGGGCGATGTTCCAACAAACTGAGCCACTCTGACCAGGGCTTATTTGATTTTTGCGTGTTTTTCCAGTGTTTCTTTAGGCAAACTCAAGTGTATTCTTTTTATCATACCACTTTTTTAATGCAAAAGGAAGCATATGATTTATACTATTCTTTTTTCTCCCCATTTTTATTGACGTAAAATTCTCATACCATGCAATTCACCATTTTAAAATATGCAGTTCAATAATTTTTAGTACATTCACAAAGTTGAGTGACCATCACCACTATCTAATTCCAGAGTATTTTTGTTAGCCTCTTCTTCCCCAACAGCTGCAACTACTAACCTGTTTTCTGTTCTAGGGTTTGCCTATTCTGTATATGTCATATGAGTAGAATCATAGAATATGAAGCCTTTTGTGTCCGGTTTCTTTCACTCAGCATAATATTTATCTATGTTGTGCATATCAGTGCTACATTCTTTTTAATTGCTAAATAATATTCCTCTGCATGGATATGCCACTTTTGTTCATCCTTTCATCAGCTGATGAACATTAAGGTTGTTTCCAATTTTGGCTACTATAATGTTGCTATCAATATGTGTGTACAAGTTTCTGTATGACCATATGTTTCCTATTCTCTGGGGTATATACCCAGGAATGGAATTGCAGGTTCATATGGTTACTATATGCTTAATGTTTTGAGGAGCTGCCAAAGTGTTTTCCACAGTACCTGCACAATTTTACATTCTCACTAGCAATGTATGCAGGTTCTAATTTTTATATACCTTTCCTAAGACTTGTTATTATTCTTTTCTGTTTTTTTTTGTTTGTTTGTTTTTAGCCATGTTACTCTGTGTGAAGTGATATCTCATTGTAGCTGGAATTGCTCTTCCCTGAAGAATAAGGCTATTGAGCATCTTCCCATATGTCAATGGGCCATTTCTTCATATTATTTAGACAAATGTCTGTTTAAATCTCTAGCCCTTATTTTAATTGAATTATTTGTATTTTATTGTTGAGTTTGAGTTCTTTATATATATATATATATATATATATATATATATATGAGAGAGAGAGAGAGAGAGTAGATCCTTATCAGATATGTGATTTGCAAATATTTCCTCCCTTTCTGTGAGATTTCACTTTGATATATGCAAATGTTATTAATTTTTATGAAGTCCAATTTATTTTTCTTATGTTGTTTGTGCTTAGAAACTATGATCTAATCCAGTATATATGACTATATTTTCTTCTCAGAATTTTATAGCTGTTGCTCCTCAATTTAGGTTTTTGATCCATTTTTTAAATTTTCACCTGGGGATATGTTTTTTTGATTTTTAGAGAGAAAGGAAGAAAGCGTGGGAGGGGTGGCGAGAGACACACCTCAATGTGAGAGAAACATCAATCGGTTGCCTCCCATGTGTGTCCTCAGTGGGAATCAAACCCTCAAATTTTTAGTGTATGGAATGATGCTCCGAACAACTGCATGATCAGTCCAGGGCTTTAACAAGTATTTTTTTTTAAATAAACACTTCTTATGTTACTCCAGCATTTGGTTAGTTTCTAGAGCTATGAAAAAGTGGTTTGAACAACTTTCCTAAGGTTTTTGGTGTTATTGTTTCTTATACAGAGGAAAAACATTTTGAAAGTCCTTATTCCACTATTTCTATTGCTTATTTAACATTGTTTTTATCATTAGGTGAAGCCTTCTAAGAAGGACCCTGTGTCCTCCTTAGAGGAAAGACCATAAACGTTGTGTACAGAAATGGAGCATGTTGGCTCCATCTCTTACATACACTTCTCATTTAATTCTCACAAATTTGAGTGGAATTCATGGTATCACTCCCATTTTGTAGGTGAGAAAACTGAGCTCCAAAGAGCTTACTTAGGGCATTTGTCCAAAGTCACACTTCTTTATTTTTTGAAGATTTAATACATATTTAAGAATGTAGAGAATATAAGAAAAAATATTTTTACTATTTTATTTAACCCAATATATCCAAAATATTATCACTTTATTATTTTTATTGTTGTTCAGTTGCAGTTGTCTTTATTTACCCTCCATCATTCCCCCCACCCCAGCCATCCCCACTCTCCACCTTCAATCCTATCCCAAATTGGCTTGGTCCACATGTTCATTAAATGTGTTTCTGAAAACCCTTCACCCTTTTCCCTCCATTATCCATGTCTGCCTCCCCTCTGGTCACTGTCAGCCTGTTATCAATTTCAGTGTCTTTGATTATATTTTGCTTGCTTCTTTGTTTTGTTGATTAGGTTTCTGTTAAATTTGAGATCATGGTATTTGTCTTTCACTGCCTGGCTTATTTTGCTTAGCATGATGCTCTCTAGATCCATCCATGGTGTCGCAAAGGATAGGTGCTCCTTCTTTCTGTCTGCTGCCAAAGTCACACTTCAAGTGGGTGGGCCATGTCTATCTGACTACAATGTCTGTCTTTATATCTCAGTTATTCTCACACCACCTTCATAAATGTTAATATATCTGCTAGCAGTGTATTTTCATCATATCTGTAAGGTATAATTTACCTTGTAATTTTTTAAACATGCACTGCTTAAATAAACATAAATGTTTTTAAATAGTTTATATTTCACTATTACAAATAAAAGAGTTAACACCATTAACATGAGTAAAAGATGACTATAAAATACCGAGAGACCCAAACGACTCATAAGGAGGGAAAATCAAGAAGGAAGTACAGTCACAGAGACATACATAGAAATTGGAGGAGTCTTGTTTGGGTCTACATATCTGCTGTAATCTGTACAGAGCTTTGAGCTTGATCCCTGATCCATCCTTATTTAATAGGGAAGTGTGTGACAAGGAGAGAAATATTATAGGCAGAGTTACAGAAAGAAACGTTCTCCTTCATTTAACTAGCATAACTAAAAGGAAATCAAAGGGGTATAATGACTCACTGTGTGAGTTGGGTTCAGGGTTTGGCAAGGGGTTCTAAGGCTCACACACATTGTCATATATTTCTTCCCAAGACTCACAGTTTACAATGTAGGACTCACAAAATTCCCAAGTTAAAATGTCCACGTTAACAAGTTCTGTAGCCTTGAGTCTCATTGGGGTACCTGAGGGCAGCCTCTGATGCCCAAGGTGGACATTAGAATAGCAGGCTTCAGTTCTTTCAGCAGACTCCATGTATCCAGCATGCCATGGACAAAACTGAAGGACTCAGGCACTTGTTGCCTCTCCAGGCTGATGGCTTCCCAGATGAGCACAATCTTCTAAGGAACAGGTGGAGGTGGTGGCTGCCTATGAGGCCCTGCAGAATCCCTGGGCACTTCAGTGCTTGGGTGGACCAGGCCTCTCAAGCCACAGACTCATGTTTTTGCCTTCTGCCTGTCACCAATGACAGGGGAGAGAGCATTGTTCTAAATTCTTGGCTTTGGGGAGAAACTGAGGTTGGAGAGAGAAACCTGTCCTCAGCCATGACAGTGACTATATTACATATTGTCATGTAGATCAGCCTTAGTTCCATTGGGTGATTTTGGCCATCTCTCCTCTCTGAACCCGAATTTACTACCTGTGAATCTTTGTAGATCTGAGGTCAGTAGCTCAGAACCCACTTCTCAAGGCAAATTCTGAACTGACCTAACAAAATTGGAGAAAGCTCCAGGACAGAGCTGTCTAATAGAAATATGTGAGTGGCACATGTAATATACAGTTTTCTAGTACCTGCAGTCAAAGAAGAAATGTGTAAAACTAATTATACATTAATTAATGTATTAATTATACATTAATGTGTTTTATGTAACCAGCTATAGAGTATTCTTTCAACACATAATCTATGTAAAATAATTATGGAGCTATTTTACTTTCTTTTTTGTTAGTGAGTCTTCAAAATCCAAGGTGTAACTATAAAATAGTTACCAGCACTTCTCAGTTTGGATGAGCCACATTTCAAGTACTCAACAGCTACAAGTGGCCTATGGCCACTGTACTGCACAGCACATTTTTAGTGTCTTGATACTCAAAGTGTGGTCTGTGGACCAGCACCATTAATGTCACCTAAGAGTTCCTTAGACCCCACCTGAGACTGTGGAATTAGACTGTGCACTTTAACAGGAAGCCCAGAATATGTCAATGATAGTTGCCATAGAGTAAATGTCTGTGTTTCCCAAAAATTTATATGTTCAATCCTAACCCCCATGTGATAATATCAGGAGGTAGAGACTTTGAGAGGGGATTAGGTCTTGAGAGTGCAACTTCTATAAAAAAAGACCCCAGAGAGCTCTCTTGCTCCTTCTACCTGCTGAAGACTCAATGAAAAGAGAGCCATCTATGAATGTGGAAGTGAGTCCACACCAGACATCAAATCTGCCTCTGGTGCCTTGATCTTGGATTCCCCAGGCTCAAGAACTGTGAAAAATAAATGTTGTTTAAACCACCCAGTATATGGTATTATTGGTATAACAGCCCAAACGAACTGAGGCAATAACCAACAATAATTGTCATCTACTGAAGGCTTCCTGTGTCCCAAGCATTTGTAAAGTGCTTTATGAAATATTATTTCCTTAAAGCCTCATGACAACTGGATAATGTAAGGGTTATTTTCTCCATTTTATAAATAAAGAAAGTGAGGCTAAGAGGGGACAAGTAATTTCCAAGTTTCACCTCTCAGGGAGTCCTTTGCTGTGGCCACCAGCCCTGGGCCTGTGACCTTAGACTCC
This sequence comes from Anoura caudifer, assembly GCA_004027475.1. Taxonomy (NCBI): domain Eukaryota; kingdom Metazoa; phylum Chordata; class Mammalia; order Chiroptera; family Phyllostomidae; genus Anoura; species Anoura caudifer. Next base: position 83,002 of record PVKU01006476.1, read on the forward strand.
CCTACCTAGACTGGTGATTCCACTACTCCTCACCTCTCCAGAACTCTGCCCAAAGCCTTGTACTCCACCTTCCATCCCTGGATTTCTCAGGCCCCTTATCAGCTCTTAATTGGAACCCCCACACCATCTTTTAAGTGCCCAAGGCCGCTTTCAGCATGGCTGAATCAGGAAATGCCTCAGGGGCAGGTGACACCTGTCACCAAAGGATTTTTCTCTGCAGCACCTCGTTCTTGAACAAAATAAATGTCAAAGGGTTTTATGATCTTTTAGCTGAATGCAGGCCTTAATGCCTATAAAATATTCAAGTTCCTCAGAACACTGGTATGGAGAGCAAGACCAGTAAAATGTCATTGGTCTGATCAAGATAGTATATATAAAACAAAGCAGAGTCACTCGTGCCAAACAAAATAACTGTCCATTAGCCATGATACTTTGATTCAAGAGGGAGACTACCTAAGTCAGAGCAGACACATCTGGCAAGGAGACACACCTAAGATATCTCTGCACACATGATCAGAATAACCGTGTTTGCAGAGTGGGACCACCCACGGATAGGCTTCTGGGGAAATTCCCCTCTTGGCATTAGGGGTGACCAGACACTTATCAAAAGACCCAAAAGGGTGCAGTATACCACTTTCAAGGTATAACTGAGGCAGGCCCCGGAACACTGCTAAGACAGCTGAACTCCACACACCAGAATGCTGCTCCATGCCATGCTGATCTCCCTTAGCATCAACCACCAGAGGTTCTGCCCTACTAGACTGTGCATTTCATCGTTCCTCCTGCCCAGCTGGTTCCAGAGATCTTTCCTTGCAAGGTGCTGACAACTCTTGCCCACTGTGCTGTCTCCTGGACCTGCAGACTGAGACTCTGGGACTTGGATTTGTTACCCCCCATTGACTGCTCTGTATGAGTGTTATATTTCTCTTAGATTGTTAAAATGTGAGTCGGATATTAATATATGTTGATCTTCTACTTTGAATGAATCTGCATTCAATAAAAACTGAGTGAATAGCGTAGTTACTATGTGTGACTCTTATGTATTCATTGGTGCTGGGGTGCTCAACAGGCAGCTAGCTGAGCAATTGCCTGGCTGACTTATGGAAAAGTCATATTTGCATATTTGTTGCCAGTCATGGCCAGCACATTTGCAAGCTGGTAAGAGTGGTCTCAGACAACTTTTCTCACAGCTGACTGTCTGGGAGGTTAAACTCCAGCTCAAGTGCCTGGATGGTGTCCTGGACCTATAGATGTTTTCCCTAAAAATTCAGGCTACAATTTAATCTGAGAAAAGAACAGGAACTTTATTACATGTTAGCAGAAAAGATACATTGGTGGCAATTATGTAAGTCAAGTCATATCCCCTTTCTGTTTCTGCCCCAACCCCCCAGCAAGTAGACAGAAAGCAGGTTAGTGGTTGCCTAGGGCTGGGTCCATGGCACAAAGGGTCTCTGTGAGACAATAGAAACTGAAATTGTGGTCATGACTGCACAACTCTGTAAATTTATTACTACTACTACTACTAACAACAACAAACAACCATAACAATTGTATGAGAAGCCGCACTGGTCTTCCTGCTGTGTTTATTTTTTGAAGCTCTGGATTGCAGCAGGGCTTCTGGTCACTGGCTTCTCTGAGAACAACAAACATGTCTTCTCTTGAAGTGTCTGCAGATAAATATTTCCACAATGGCCAATTTCAAGATGCCAAAATGTTAACAATCAACTTTCAAAGTTCTTGAATATTAACAGTCTCTTGCATGCTCTGCAACCTGGCCCAGCCAGCACTGCTTCTTGACTTTTTGCCAGAACATTCCTTGCTGTGGTTCACTGCCTCACTGCCTGAGGTCGCAGTACAAGCTTCCTTCAATGACATCCCTCTGCCACCTGGCTCTACTAGTCCCCATTCTCTGCTTGACATTCTTTCTTAACTTTTTATCACTTTTTAACATTTCATATACTTTTAAATATATTTTATTTTGTCCAGGTTTATTGAGGTGTATTGACAAATAAAATTGTATATATTTAAGGTATAAATTGTGATATAAATGATTACCATAATTAAGTGAATTAACACATCCATATAATTACCATTCAATATTTTTTTATTGAGTCACTGTCTGCCACCTCTCTCCCCATATATACACACTAGAATATAAACTCCACAGAAGATAGATTTTTGGTACTACCATATCCCCAGCACTTAGAGCAGTGCCTACCACAATGCAAGAGTTCAATAAACATTTGTTAAGTCAATGAATAGTAAACAATAACTAACATATTTAATTATCTGCCAGATATTGTTCTGAGACTTTCAATGTGTAGCACATATAAACTGACCTCTGACTTTCTAAGTGCAAAATTGTTATTTTTTCCACATTAAACCTGGTGCAAACTCTCAGTGTCTAGGACCTATGGGAACTTCAAGCTCATTTAATCTTCATAACATTTTCCTTATTCCTAGAATTGGCTCAAAGTGCCACTGGTGGGGAGGAACTCAGCATGTTGGTCTCATTAACTGCCTGTCTTTGTAGGAATAGAGGTGCACACTGGTGCTCATCCCCCACTGTATTTTGTTCCCATGTGGCTCTGTGTAATTTCCTGTCCAGGCCATGGTGTCCCATTTCCACAAAGGCAGGCCCCTTCTCTCCTGCCAGTCTTTGCTACAAGGGATCATCTCCTTGGCCTTCAAAGTGCTGTTCCCCTGTGCCCAGTACTCTTATTGGATCCAGACAACCTTCCTTATCTCTGAATTTTCAGTCAGATCTAAATACAAACTACATTCAGGGATGTGGGTGGACTACTGACTTGCCACTCAGGCAATTGGATCTCTACATCCATCACTCTCTCCAATGGTATTTGATAAGAGCTGGGCTGCAAATCGCTGGAGACTACAAACTCTGACAGTAATAATGATGATGCTAATAATAATAACTGTCTTTAATTTATTCATTCAACAAACATTTCTGAATACCTACTACCTGCTAGGTAAAGTAAATTAGATGAAATTTAGAAGGTGATTAGTCCTAGGAAGAAAAATAAAGCCTAGAGAGAACAGGGAGTGCCTGGGTGTAGGTAGTAGATTCGGGCACTTACTTTTAAATAAAGTAGATGGAAAAGTTCTGGCTGAGAAAGTGATGTCTGGGTGAAAATTTGAAAGAGATGAGAGTGAAAGTGCACACACCTGAGCCAAGATCCGCAGGCAGAGGATGCTACTAGTGTGCAGGCCCAGAGGTGCAAGTGCCATATAAGAGGAATTGTTACCGAACAACCACTGGGGTCCTACCACTAACAGAAAAAAAACTCTGGAGGCAGAGTTCAGTGGAAAGGAATCATTTCTTCAAAGTCTATGCAGTTTCAAATAATGACAGGTTTCTCCCTCAAAGCCTGTTTTCCACAGGAAATCACCTTGCTACTCTCTGCTAGCTCAGTTGAAGGTTGAGCCAGGAACCTCTTTCTCCACCCAAAAGTACCATCCTTTAAGAAACATAGATGGCTTGGGTAGTTTCCAATTACTGTCTGGCCTTCAGCATCTGTGCATCCAGTTGTCTGCTCACTGGTGTGTTCTCCTCTTCGTCCAGCTGCTGCCCTCTGTTGTGTCCTACGCAACACACTTCCAGTTACTGTTGCTTCTCACATGGAGAGAGGGGCACAGGGCTTGCTGCCTGACCACGTAGCACCCAGGATCCACCAGCATGGGCCTTCTCCCCTTTACATCTCTCTTCCTGCTGTGATACCTCCAGAACCAGTACCACTAAGTCCACTAAGCTTGCCTGGACTGGATAAGGCAGAGTGGCAGCAGCAACTGGATACTGCCATTGACATGACCATGATAGAGGCCTGGGTGCATTCAGGTGGCTGCTACTATAGCTTCCCATGCAGGGGAAGGGGTAAGCTCCTCCTTGCACATTGGGTCTGGGCCCCACTCAGGCAGAAGCAGGTGGAGCAGCAGCAGTGGTTGAAAATGACCACTGACAGGCCCACATTGGGTGGTCCAGCAGGCAGCTGCCACCATGGCTTCCTGTGTTGGGGAGAGATGCAGGACTTGCTACCCTGCCATGCTCCCCAAGCCTGCCAGCCTGAGCTGTAACAGGGGAACCCACCTCAGAAATAGGGAAGAGGTTGAGTGGAGCTGGGATGTGCAAGGGATTCTGGAAGTGAGGAGATTCATAAAAAAAAGGAGCACATGGAAACATGGCCCCTTTTGATCTCCACTCCTTCCCAGCTGTGGTTGGAAGTCCTGGGCCCCAGGCATTAGGAATGGAAGGAGAGGAGTCTTGAGCCTGTTAGCAGCATACTCCACACCTCAAAATTAAAAATTCATTACAACACAGCATGGGCCTATCATCAGCTGGCCCTGTGTCCCTCCCCCATGTGGACCTGTCAACAACTGCAGGGTCCACACCCCTCACCTGGTGGTGTTAATGGTCATGAACTAACCTACCAATGGTCACCAGCATGGGCCTGAGATCAGCAGTAGGAAGAGGATGGTGTGCCACAGGTAGGAGGCCTGGACACACAGACTCCAAAAGATGTCTGAAGTTAGACAGTGACTGGAGACCAGCTAAGCTACCTGCATTTAAGATACTTTTGTGTGAGAGAAGTTACTGGCTTAACCTTGAACTAAGTTGGTAGAGTGACAGGGTGATTTTTCTATAGATGTCTTAGGGGAAACAGGGTTTGAGGCAGAAACAAGCCATTATTTCAAGTTACTGTATTTTGCATGTATAATGTGTACCCATGTTTTTGGCCCAAATTTTCAGGAAAAAATATTTCATTTTAATTCTTTCTTTCTTTCTTTCTTTCTTTCTTTCTTTCTTTCTTTCTTTTTATAGAAACAAAACTGATGATCATATTCCAGGGTATTATTATTATTTTAAAGTATATTTTATTGCTTATGCTGTTACAGTTTTCCCAATTTTCTTCCTTCCCCCCTGCCCTGAACCCCACAAACCTCCAGCATCCCCCCTCTTTAGTTCATGTCAATGGGTTGCACATATAAGTTCTTTAAATTCTCTCTTTCCTACACCATTTTGACCTCTCCCCATCTATTTTATGCCTACCAATTATTCTTCCCTGTACCTTTTCCCCCATTCCTTCCCTCCCCCTCCCCACTGAAAACCCTCCATGTGGTGTCCATTTCCTGATTCTGTTCCATTTCTAGATGTTTGCTTAGTTTTCATTTTCATTGATTTTCTTTTCTTTTTTTTTTTTAGGTTCATTTGTTGATAGTTGTGAGTTTGTTGTCATTTAACTGTTCATAGTTTTTCATCTTCAATTTCTTACATGAGTCCATTTAACATTTCATATAATAAGGGCTTGGCGATGATGAACTCCTTTAACTTGACCTTATCTGGGAAGCAGTTTATCTGCCCTTCCATTCTAAATGAGAGCTTTGGTGGATAGAGTAATCTTGGATGTAAGTCCTTGCCTTTCATGACTTGGAATACTTCTTTCCAGCCCTTCCTTGCCTGCAACTTTTCTTTTGAGAAATCATCTGATAGTTTTATGGGCATTCCCCCATAGGTAACTCTCTCCTTTCCTCTTGCTGCTTTTAAAATTCTCTCCTTATCTTTAATCTTGAGTAACTTAATGATGGTGTGCCTTGGTGTGTTCTTCTTTAGGGTCAACTTCTTTGGGACTCTCTGGGCATCCTGGACTTCCTGGGAGTCTACTTCCTTTGCCAGATTGGGGAAGTTTTCCTTCATTTGTTCAAATAAGTTTTCAATTTCTTGTTCTTTTTCTTCTCCTCTGGCATCCCTATAATTTGGATATTGGAATGTTTAAAGTTGCCCCACAGGTTCCTAAGCCACTCTTCACTTTTTTGAATTCTCGTTTCTTCATTCTGTTCCAGTTGGATGTATATTTCTTACTTTTGTTCCAAGTTGTTGGTTTGAGTCCTAGTTTCCTTCCTTTCATTGTTGGTTCCCTGAATATTTTTGCTTTATTTCACTTTGGGTATCTTTCATTTATGCTTTCATTTTTTGACCAAGCTCAATCAGTTCTGTGAACATTTTGATAACCAGGGCTTTAAACTCCCCATCAGATAGGTTGGCTATCTCCTCATCACTTAGCTCTATTTCTGAAGTTTTGTTCTTTCACTTGGGGCCTATTTCTTTGTCTTGGTGCACCTGTTAAGTTGTGAGGGGGCAGGGCCTTAAGTATTCACCAGGGCAGGGCAACCCTCCTTGCTGTCCTGCAGCGCTGCCTGTGGAGGAGGGGCCAGAGAAGGAACAATGCAACTCACCTGTTCAGCTCTAACCCCACTTTCCAACAAACTCATGTGAGACTGGGAGTTTCTCCCACCATGGCAACTCCAGCTGTCATCAACAGTCAGCTCTGAGTCTCAATTTCCCATTCAGCCAGCCCTGCCCTAACTGTCAGCCACCTTGCTACGGGTTCTCTCCCTCTGCACATCTTACTGGTCTGGTTGATCTGGTTGGTCTGGTTGACTGTTTATTTAATACCTTGGTAGTCAGAGTTCCATGCAGTTTGATTTTCTGGCACTTCTGGTTGTTAATTGATTTTAGATTTGTTGTTATCCTCCTTTTGGTTATGCAAGGAAGCAAAGAGTTTCTACCTATTCCTCCATCTTGGCCAGAATTCCACAGGGCATTATTTTGTATATGAATATTGTTATTATTTTCTAGAGTTGTACTTTTAATGTGCAAGCATAAATAAAAGAATTTAAAAATTATATAGAGGTCCCAGCCAAGATGGAGGTGCAGGTAGAAATATTTTGCTTCCTTGTACAACCAAAACGATAACAACCAGTTTAAAAACAATAAACACCATGAAGTGCCAGAAAACCAAACAGCATGGGACTCTGACAATCAAGGAGCTAAACATTAATCTACCAGTAGGAGAGGCAGAGACAGGAGACCTGCAGCCAAGCTGAAAGAATGTGTGACAAGGTGGCAGACTATGTGAGTGAGGTAGGGCTGGCTGAATGGGAACCTAAAGACTCAAAACCAACTGTAAAATACTGCAGGGTTTGTAATGGCAGGAGAAACTTCCATTCTCACAGGCGAGTTTGTTGTAAAGTGAGCTACAGTGGAGGAAGCAAGCAGCATTCTTCCCTCTCTGAACCCACCCTCACAGACAGAACCAAAATGCAGCAAAGAGGGTTGCCCTGCCCCAGCGAATACCTAGAGCTCTGCCCCCTTACAACATAACAGGTTCCTTGAGATGAAGAAATATTACCCAAATAAAAGAACAGATCAAAACTTCAGAAAATCAGCTAAGTGATGAGGAGATAGCCAACTTATCTGATGGGGAGTTCAAAACACTGGTAATTAGGATACTCACAGAATTGATTGAACTTAGTTGCAAAATGAAGGAACAAATGATGGCCACCCAAAGTGAAATAAAGCAAAATATACAGGGAACCAACACCGAAGGGAAGGAAATTGGGACCCTAATTGACAATTTGGAGCAGAAGGAAGAAATATACATCCAACTGGAACAGAATGAAGAAACAAGAAGTCCATAAAATGAGGAGAGGATTAGGAACCTGTGGAACAACTTTAAATGCTCTAATATCAGAATCATAGGGGTTGGCAGGGAGAAGAACAAGAGCAAGAAGTTGAAAACTTATTTGAACAAATAATAAAGGAAAAATTCCTCAATTTGGAGAAGGAAATAGACTTCCAGGAAGCCCAGATATTCCCAAACAAATTGGACTCAAAGAGACACACACCAAGGCATATCATCATTAAGTTACTCAAGATTAAAGATAAGGAGAGAATCTTAAAAGTAGCAAGAGGAAAGGAGACAGTTTACCTACAAAGGACTTCCCATAAGACTATCATATGATTTCTCAAAAGAAACCTTACAGGCAAGAAAGGCCTGGAAAGAAGTATTCCAAGTCATGAAAGGCAAGAATGTACATCCAAGATTATTCTATCCATCAAAGCTCTCATTTAGAATGGGAGGGCAGATAAAGTGCTTCCCAGATAAGGTCAAGTTAAAAGAGTTCATCATCACCAAGCCCTTATTATATGAAATATTAAAGGTACTCATGTAAGAAATTGAAGATCAAAAAGTATAAACAGCAAAATGACAACAAACACACACCTATCAACAAATGAACCTAAAAAAAAGATAATCAACAAAATCAAAACTAAGCAGACATCTAGAAAAGGAACAGAATCAGAGAAATGGACATCTCATGGAGGGTTTTCAGTGGGAAGGGAGAGGGCAGGGATGGGGGAGCTGCAGGGAAGAATAAGCATAATTGATAGGCATAAAATAGATGGAGAGAGGTTAAGAATAGTGCAGGAATCAGAGAATTCAAAGAATTTATATGTACAACCCATGTACATGAACTAAGGGGAGAATGCTGGAGAGTGGAGGGATACAGGGTGGAGGGGGAATAAAGGAGATTAAAAAATGGGAAATCTGTAATTAATAAAAATACTTAAAATAAAAAATAATTTTAAAAGATATTGCATATATAAAAACAGTTATATATATACAGAATTAGTACTACCCATGTACAATGGACATCCTTAGTTTTCCCTCAAATAATCTGGGCAAAATGTCCAATATACATGATAAAATATGGCATATGATTGTTACAAATATTTAAATATCTACTTTTTTCCATTTACCTTTGTTATGACTATTAAATAAAAGAGTCCCTTCCTTTCCAACAACCTCTGTCTATGGAGATTTGCATGGTAGGCAGCAAGTGGTAGTATCTGTCCCCTTATTGGTGGGGTTTGGAACAGAAAATGTCAGTTCCACTTGGATCCTAGCCACTCATGGAAGGTTGATCCTGCCTAAGAAGGGGGACTGTGGGTTTTCCTGGTTGCTGGGAATTTCTCTGCACACCTGCTAGTGGTGTCAGCTGCTTAAACATGTCTGGCAGGTAGAATGGAAATAGGTCTGTAAAGTGAACAGACTCTGGGAAGAAGGAATGATCACCTGAAGTTTGGGCCTGTGAATTAGGATCTGCATGAGAACTGGGCAAATTTTGGGGAGGCCATTGCTTGGGGGCCATTGGTGAGATTAGTTGGTAGCAGGTTTGCTTGTGAGTACCCTTTGGAATAATGGAGTTGTGGGTTCACATTTTGCTTCTATGTTCCCAGTTTGCCTGCAGTCATAGCTTTACGTCTACATGTTCAAATCAATAGGGGCTGTTCTGTGTTGGCTCCTGGAGGGAGTTCACTGAGTAGAATTTTGGCAGACTAGAGCATGTAGTACCATTATCCAAAGTCAAAGGAGGATTTATTATTGTAATACTGTGTGTCCTATGCACATTTTGGATTATAAAAAAAGGTGGCCCATGGATGGTTCCCTAGATTACTGTAATTATGCAATTGGTACAGTATTGCTAGTGGTTAGGTAGATGGACTGAAATCTGTTATGTCAGTGCATTTATGTTGTTGCACAATAGAGTTTTACCAGAGACAGATGTTCCCTTGATGGTGCAGAGAAGGAAAGGGGCCTTGAAACCTCTTTCTGATAGTAAGGCATAGGAAGAAAAGGAGAATAAGGAAATAAATCTCATCAATGCCCTGAACCCAGGGGACTCAGCATTGGTGGCAGGAAGAATTCCTTCATTATCACGCTTTTTGCTAGCTACTCCTATCATTGGTCCCACAGGACTTATGGCTTCACTTATGTATGACAAGGACAAATCTCTCCCCAAAGACCCATCAGGGCACCCAATTTGGCCTAGAAGCCTTTTTACCTGGAGTAAGGCAATTTCCTTTGAGACAGTACTCTATAGGCAAATAACTCAGGAAGGCCAGACCACTGGCTACTTTTGGGCCCCTACTCCATTCCCCACTTCAGATTTAATGAATTGGAAGAATTCTAACCCCTCATATATGCAGGAGACTCAGAGAATGGCAGATATTATTGCTTCCATTTTTGCCACTCACCATCCAAACTAAGCAGACATATAGGCACTTCTTAACATCTTGTTAACCACAGATGAGAGAAGCCTGCTTATAAAAAAGGGTAATGAAGAGGCCCAAAGTCTCCACCAAGAGATTCCCAATGGGGCACCAACCCAGCTGTGGCAATTTCCTTGGCAGAGCCTGACTGGGACTCAAATAGTGGGGGCCTAGCCTTCTTGGAACATTACAGAAAGTGCATAATGGAAAGGCTTAAGAAAGGGGTGCCTAAACAAAAGAGCCTGGATATGATACAAGCCCTTCAACAAAAACCAAATGAACACCTTTCTGAATTTTTAGAAAGTCTCTATTAGGTCTATAGAGAGCACACTGATGCTGGCCTGCAGGCACCAGAAAATGTGTAGATAGTGAACATGACCTTTATTGGACAAAATGACCTGGATATTAGAGGAAACTCCAGAAGTTGGATGGGGCATTAGAAATGAATCTCTCTCAGCTGGTAGACATAGCCTTTAAAGTCTACAATGCCCAGGAAGCAAAGAAGATAAAGCAGGCCACAGTGTTCTTAGAAACAGGGTGGTGAGACCAGAAGAAAAGGTGGAAACCTAAAGAAGAAAGAGAGGCCCTCCTCTTGTGCCTATTTATTGTCACTCGACAATAAATGTGCCTATTTATTGTCACTATAAGTGCGCCTATTATTGTCGAGTGACAATAAATGTGCCTATTGCAAGCAGTGGGGCCATTGGAGATGGAATCCAAGAAGGAAAGTAGAGATGGAAACCGCCCCTCCCCCAAGAAATGCTAAAAAGGTGAGGGAGTCTGATGATGAATGAGGAGGCCCAGGGTCTCCTTTGGACATCTCCCAACCTATTATCATTTCCCCACAGGAGCCCGAGGTACAGGTGGTGGTGGGGAATAAGCCAATTGATTTCCTTGTACATATGGAAGCCACATACTCAATGCTGAATACAAAAGTAACTAAGAAAAGTTTGGATTCAGTAATGGTTACTGGAGTGACTGGACAATTATAAAAACAGGAATTCCTTCTATCTTAGAATGTCAGTTTGGGGATCAGAGGATTATACATAGTTTTAACTACATGCTATGATTTACCATTTCATTGCTGGGCCAATACTTACTTTGCAAATTAAATGCACAAATAACTTTTTCTCCTGAAAAGCAGCAACTATGTGCTGAGTTCTTACTGGATCATGCTCTATACTTCAGGCACTCCTGACTTGACTGGAAGGTCTTGGAGATAAACTCTGCTCACCTGAGATCAATGAACAAGTCAATCAAACTGTGCTGAGGGAACCACAGGTAAAGTGGTAAACATCCAACACATAAAAGTTCATTTAAAAGACAGAATGAAGATCCTGTGGAAAGAAGATTAGCCCACTCAAAAAGGAGGCTTTAGAGGGGATTCAGCCAATATTTCAAAAGTTTTTAAAATTGGGGCTAATTCTGTCATAACAATCTCTCTATAACAGTCCCGTTTTGCCACTCAAGAAGCCTCACTCTGACAAATACCAATTTGTACAGGATCTTAGAGCCATAAATGATGTTGTGCAAGACATTCACCCAACAGTGTCCAACCCCTATACTCTGTGACCATGGTGCCTGGTTTTCAGTCCTAGATTGAAGGATGCCTTTTTCTGCCTCCCAGTAGATGATCAGGCTCAACTACTCTTTATCTTTGAATAGAAAGACCCAAAAACAAAAGCCATACTTCATTATTGCTGGACTGTGCTCCCGCAAGGATTTAAGAATTCCTCAACTATTTTTGGTGAAATATTAGCCAAAGACTTAAGGGATGCTCAATTGAAATCAGGAGTTCTTATGCAATATGCAGATGACATATTAATAAATAGAAACACCTCTAAGGGCGGTTTGGTCAACACCATCACAGTTCTAAACCATTTGGCAAAAAGGAAATATAAGGTATCACCTCACAAGGCCCAGGTTTGCAAACAGGAGGTGGCATACCTGGGATTTCAACTGAAACAGGGAACTAGGAGCTTGATGGCAGATAGAAAGCAAGCTATTGCTACACTAAAAATTCCAGAGAATTGAAGGCAGCTTCTTGGGTGGGATTACAACATTCTGCCAAATTTGGATTACAAACTTTGGATTTATAGCAAAACCACTGTACAATTTCTTGAAAGGACTGGACTCTGTGCCTTTTGAATGGACAAGGGGCTGTCAGGTAGCATTTGACACCTTGAAGGAAAAGCTAGTTCTGGCCCCCAAACTAGGATTGCCCAATATAAAGAAGCCTTTCAAATTGTATGTTCAAAAAAAAAAAAAAAGAAAAGAAAAGAAAAGGCAGGGGATTGGGCTGGGTTTACTAATCTAGACTCTGGGAATTATCTCCAGACCCATAGCTTATCTCTCTGAGAAGTTGGATCACATGACAAAGGGATAGCCACCATGTCTTTGAGCAGTGGCAGCTACCTGTGACATCTCATGGATCCATCCATGCTGTCACAAAGGGTAGGAGATCTTTCTTTCTTTCTTTCTTTCTTTCTTTCTTTCTTTCTTTCTTTCTTTCTCTCTCTCTCTCTCTCTCTCTCTCTCTCTCTCTCTCTCTCTTTCTTTCTCCTTCCTTCTTTCCTTCTTTCCTTCCTTCCTTCCTTCCTTCCATCCATCCTTCTGCTGTGTAGTATCCCATTGTGTAAATGTACCACAGTTTTTTGATCCACTCATTTAGTGATGGGCACCTAGGTTGCTTTCAGCCCTTGGCTATTGACATCTCACAGAAAGCTGAGAAGTTCACTTTGGGACAACCTACTATGGTATTGGTGCCATACCAGGTCCTAATTCTATCAAAACAGAAAGGATGGTATTGGCTCATGGCAGAGCATTTGGGAAAACAAAAAGCCATTCTATTGGACAACCCAAATGTTACTTTGCAGGCTAGCACACTTTTTAATCCATCCATTTTCCTCCCTAACGTGGAGGGAGACTCAGCCCTCCAGCATGAGTGCTAGATATTATTGACCAAGTTTATTCTAGTAGAGCAGATCTATTGGACCAACTGCTGTGGGAACCAGACTGGGATATGTACACAGATGGGAGCAGCTTCATGGAAAATGGCCAACTATGAGCTGGGTATGCAGTATCCAACATTGACAAGGCAATAGAAGACCAAACCCTTGTACTGAGAACTTCAGCAGAACTAATAGCCCTCATGAAATCCTTGGTACTGTCACAGGGAATAAGGTTAATGTCTACATGATCTATAAATATGCCTTCATGATAGTCCATGCCCATGGAATAATATGGAAGGAGAGAGGACTCTAAACCTTGGGGGACTAGGTTGTTGAAGATGCAGGGGATATTTAACAATTGCTAAAGGCAGGGAATATATTGGACCAGGTTGCCATAATGCACTGCCCAGGACACCAAAGGGATGGCTCCCAAACAAGCCAGAGAAACCAAACTGCTGATAAGGTAGTAAGACAGGCAGCTGGAAGGCTGCCATGACTGAGAGTTTTGATCCTCAGCTTAGACTTGTAAAAATTTAAACCCCATTTCACAGAACAAGATGAGAAATGGACCCATGAATGAAGGTTCACTAAAGCTGACCCTAATTCTATATGGAAGATCAACACCCATGGTATGATCTTACTCCCTGAGGCTCTACTATATCCCATCCTCAAACACCTATATGAAGGCATCTCTTATGGAAGGGATACTTTGATGAACTATATTAGGCTACATTTGAAGGGCCCTCATTTGCAAAGGCTCATTCAGAGGGTCACTTCAAGCCTGTCAGATATGTGCCAAGGACAATCCTTAGAGCATGCACAACCAGAAAGGGAGTACAATATAAAGGGTTATGGTCATATGAGGACTTGCAAGTAGATTTTAGAGAAATGCTTAAAACCAAAGGGAATTTCAAATTCCTATCACAAACACATATTTGTGGACACTTTTCTGGTATGGATAGAGGGCATATTCACTAGAAATGAGGTGACTGAAGTAATGAACCTTTTTTTGTATTTTATTTTATTTTTTATCATTTTTTATTGTTGTTAAAATACAATTGTCTCCATTTTCCCACCATCACATTCTTCCACTCCACCCTCCCATCTCCCACCCTCCATCCTTCCCCTCTTTGGGTTTGTCTATGGATCCTTTATATATGTCCCTTGATGACACTTTGCCTTCTTTCCCCTGTTTTCTCCCTCCCCTCTTACCTCTGGTTACTGTCAATTTGTTTTTTATTTCAATGTTCATGGATATATTTTGCTTGCTTTTTTGTTTTGTTGATTGGTTTCCACTTACAGATGAGATCATGTGGTATTTGTCTTTCATTGCCTGGCTTATTTCACTTAGCATACTGTTCTCCAGATCTATCCATGCCATTGCAAAGGGTAGGAGCTCCTTCTTTTTTTCTGCTGTGTAGTATTACATTGTGTAAATGTACCACAGTTTTTTGATCCACTCATTTACCGATAGGCACCTAGGATGCTTTCAGCCCTTGGCTATTGTAAGTGTGGCTCAGTGGATTGAGTGCCAGTCTGCAAACCAAAAGGTCATCAGTTCAATTCCTGTTCAGGGCACATGTCTAGATTGTGGGCCAGGTCCCTGCCCTGTTTCTCTTGCACATCAATGTTTCTCTCTCTCTCTTTCTATGTCCCTCTCCCCCTCTTAAAATAAATAAATAAAATCTTAAAAATAATAAAATTTCAATGACTTTGTTTGAAAAGTAATGAATCTTTTACTTAAAGAAGTGATTCCTAGGTTTGGACTTCCTCACAGCATTCAGAGTAACAGAAGACTATCATTCACTTTGGAAGTATTCCAGAAGGCTGGACAGGCACTGAAAATACAATGGTAACTACATGCATCTTAGAGACTCCAATTTATGGAAAAGACTGAGACAATGAATCACATGATAAAGAATTCCCTTGCAAAAGCATTCTGGGAAATATACTTGAAATGAAACAAAGAACTCTCCATTGCTTTGGACTGAATTATCATGGCGCCCAGAAGTGGGCTCTAGTTAAGCCCTTTTGAAATAGTTTATGGGAAACCATTTTAAATCTCTGTTTTAGGAATGCACCCTTTAAATGTGGAGCATGAGTCAAAAAATAAACAATGTATACATTTCTGGCAAACACTGTTTTGGATAAGTGTGCTCAATGCCTGCAGACCTAGTCTTACTAAAGACTTGGAAGACTCAAGGACCTGAACATCAACTAGCTGATCAATGGACTGGTTTCTATGACATCCTGTTGACAATGCACTCTTCTCTAAAGCTCATAGGAATTAAGCTTCGGATCCACCGTACATTAATAAAATGGGCACAATAGGAGTATTTGAACATGGCAGCTGTGGTCAGTGCTGAAAAATACAGCTAAACCTGCACTTTGGAAGTAGATTTGAGGGAAAACAATGACCCTCCTAATGCAAAGGGACAATGTTCCTTCATTTTACTTATGTTTGAAAATCTGGGGACTTTTGACTCCTTGATCTGAATGAGTGTAGAAAGTTCTGAGATATTTAACTTGTAATTAAAGAAACTTCAGCTCTTGGTTCTTTCTGATCTTGTGGGGACTAGAGGGAACTTAGCTGTTTTTCCTCTGCCATGACCATTTGTGATACCAGTTGAAGTGAGAAAATGTCTCTGCCATTTGGGCTTTGTGCCATTTGTACCTAGAAAACATTGGCTGTGTGACTGTTTAGTGTGACTGGTAGATGTGAAACAAGGTTCTAAGGCTAGTTCCAGTCCTCTGCTTCCCTTTTCTCTGAAACTTTGTCTTTGCTTTGGCTATTTTGAAAAGAAATTGAGGTTTCAAAAGGTTAAAACTTCATATTAAGTTTAAAGGTAGAGTAACAAAAGATACAAGGCATAGAGATAATTACGGATAGTGGACTTTAGTATAGCTCACTGTCCTCAAAATTTGTTTTCATTTAGAAGTTGAACTAGTTTATATGAAGGATTTGTCAAATTATCACTGGTTGACATCATTCCAGCAAAGGCCTTGCAGTTGAACATCTTCCCCACTTGAGAAGCCCACCTGCATTACCACCTCCTAAGATTCAACTGTTTGGCTAGACTAGATGGTTCATTGGTGAATTATGAGGCAGCCTATCATCTTTGAGAGTCGAGGTTCTAAACCTAGTTCTAATACTTCCTTATTTCTTTCTGCTGTTTTGTTTTGAAAATAAATTGAGGTTTCTAAAGGTTAACACTTCACATTAAATTGGAAAGTAAAGTAACAAAAGATATAAGGCCTGGAGATAATTGTGACAATTGTGAAAATTGAACTTTAGTGCAGCTAACTGTCCTCAAAGTTTGTTTTCACTTTGAAGTTGAACTAATATACAAGTCATTGCTTAATATCATTCCAGCAAAGGTCTTGCAGATGAACATCCTCCCCAATTGAAAAGCCCACCCACTTCATCTCTTCCTAAGACTCAAGAGTTTGGCTGGACTAGGTGGTTCAGGTAGTGAAGTATGGGGTGCCATTTTGGCTTTCATTTGAAACTGGTTTCCTTTTCTGCCTTGAAGGTTTGGACAGAAAAAATCCAGAAGTGTTAAAAAGGGCAAAATGTAACAGTCCCTACCTTGGATATTTTTTTTTAAATTTTTATTTATTTTTTATTTTAATTGTTGTTCTTGTACATTTTTCTGTCTTTTGCTTGCACTCCAGCCCATCACACCAGCCCTCCCACCTCCCTCCCATTTCCACCCCTGCTAGTTTTTGTCCACATGTCCTTTATACTTGTTGCTCCAAACCCTTCCCCTTTCCCCCTGAAATTCCCTCCCCTCTTCCTTCTGGTGACTGTCAGACTGTTCTTATTTTCAGTGTCTTTGGTTATATTATGCTTGTTTGTTTGTTTTGTTGATTAAGTTCCTGTTAATGGTGAGATCATATGGTATTTGTCTTTCACCTCCTGGCTTATTTCACTTACCATTATGCTCTCCAGTTCCACCCATGCTGTTGCAAAAGGTAGGAGCTTCTTCATTTTTTCTGCTGCATAGAATTCCATTGTGTAAATGTACCATAGTTTTTTGATCCATTCATTTACTGATGGGCACTTAGGTTGTTTCCAACACTTGGCTATGGTAAATTGTGCTGCTACGAACAATGGGGTGCATAGGTTCTTTTGGATTGATGTTTCAGGGTTCCTAGGATATAATTCTAGCAGTGGAATTGCTGAGTAAAAAGGTAGATTCATTTTTTATTTTCTTAGAAATTTCCATACTGCTTTCCATAGTGGTTGTACCAGTCTGCAATCCCACCAACAGTGCACTAGTGTCCCCTTTTCTACACAACCGCTCCAAGACTTCTTGTTTGTAACTTTGTTTATGATGGCCATTCTGACTGGTGTGAAGTGGTATCTCACTGTGGTTTTAATTTGCATCTCTCTGATAGTAGTGATACTGAGCATCATTTCATGCGTCTCTGGATCCTCTGAATGTCCTCCTTGGAGAAGTGTATATTCAAGTCTTTTGCCCATTTTTTTAAAAATTGTGTTGCTTATATTCTTAGAGAGGAGTCATGTAAGTTCTTTATATATTTTGTATATTAAAACCTTGTCTGAGGTATCATTGGCAAATATGTTTTCCCGTACAGTTGGTTCTCTTTTTATTTAAATACAGTTTTCCTTAGCTGTGCAGAAGATTTTTATTTTGATGAGATCCGATTTATTTATTCTTTCCTTTATGCCCCTTGCTTTAGGGGACATATCAGTAAAAATTTTACTGCATGAAATATCTGAGATTTTCCTGCCTATTTTCTCCTCTAGGACCTTAATGGTGCTGCAGCTTATATTTAAATCTTTTATCCACCTTGAGTTTATTTTTGTGTATGGTTTTGTGTATGGTGTGAGCTGATGCTCGTTTCATTTTTTTTTTTTTGCACGTAGCTGTCCAGTTCTCCCAACACCACTTATTGAAGAGACTATTTTTACTCCATTTTATTTTCCTGCATCCTTTGCCGAATATTAATTGACCATAGAGAATTGGGTTTATTTCTGGGCTCTCTGTTCTATTCCACTGGTCCATGTGCCTGTTTTGTGCCAATACCAGGCTGTTTTGATTACAGTGGACTTGTAGTATAATTTGTTGTCAGGTATTGTGATCCCTCCTACATTGCTCTTCTTTCTCAAAATTGCTGCAGCTATTTGAAGTCATTTGTGCTTCGATATAAATTTTTGAAATGTTTGTTCTATATCTGTGAAATATGCCATTGGTAACTTGATAGGTATTGCATTGAATCTGTAAATTGCTTTGGGTAGTATGGACATTTTAATGATGTTAAATCTTCCAATACATGAACACAGTATACGTTTCCCTTTGTTTGTGTCTTCCTTGATTTCTTTCTTCAGCATTGTGTAGTTTTCTGAGCATAGATCTTTTACTTCCTTGGTTAGTTTTATTCCTAGGTATTTTATTTTTCTTTTTGCTATATTGAATGGGATTTTTTTCTTGACTTCTGCTTCTGCTCTTTCGTTATTGGTATACAAAAATGCCTTTGATTTCTGGATATTGATTTTGTATCCTGCTGTTTGGCCAAATTCATTTATTAGGTCAAGCAGCATTTTGGCCAAGTCTATAGGATTTTCTATATACACTATCATGTCATCTGCAAACAATGATAGCTTTGTTTCCTCCTTTCCAATTTGGATGCCTTTTATTTCCTTTTCTTGTCTAATTGCTGTGGCTAAGACTTCCAATATATTGAATAGAAGTGGTGAAAGTGGACAACCTTGTCTTGTTCCTTATCTTAGTGGAAAAGATTTTAGTTTTTGCCCATTGAATATGATGTTGGCTGTAGGTCTCTCATATATGGTCTTGATTATGTTGAGGAATGCTCCCTCTATTCCCACTTTCCTGAGTGTTTTTATCATAAATGGGTGCTGTACCTTATCAAATGCTTTTTTGCATCTATTGATATGATCATGTAGTTTTTGTCTTGCTTTTGTTTATGTGATGTATTACATTTACTGATTTGTGATTGTTGAACCAACCTTGCATCCCTGGGATGAATCCCACTTGGTCATGGTGTATGATCTTTTTAATGTATTGTTGGATGCGGTTTGCCAATATTTTGTTGAAATTTTTAGCATCTATGTTCATCAGCAATATTAGCTTAAAGTTTTCTTTCTTTGTTCTGTCTGTATCTGGTTTGGGGATTAGGATGATGCTGGCTTCATAAAAAGAGTTTGGGAGTTTTCCATCTTCTTGGATTTTTTTGGAATAGTCTATGAATGATAGGGGTTAGCTCTTCCTTAAATACGTTGTTAAATTCCCCTGTGAAACCATCTGGTCCTGGGATTTTGTGTGTTGGGATTTTTTTGATTACTGCTTCTATTTCATCTATTGATACTGGTCTGTTCAGGCTTTCTGCTTCTTCTTCATTGAGTTTTGGGAAATTATATTTTTCTAGAAACTTGTCCATTTCACCTAGGTTTTCAAATCTCTTGGCATACAGTTCTTCATAGCAATTTCTTACAATCCTTTGTATTTCTGTGGTATCAGTTGTAATCTCTCCTCTTTTATTACTGATTGTGTTTATATGGGTCCTCTCTCAATTTTTCTTGATGAGCCTGCTTAAAGGCTTGCCTATTTTGTTTATCTTTTCAAAGAACCAGTTCCTGGATTCACTGATCCTTAGAATTGTGCTTTTAGTCTCTGTGTCATTTAATTCTGCTCTGATCTTGGTTATTTCCTTCCTTCTACTTGCTCTGGGCTGTCTTTGTTGTTGTTGCTCAAGTTCTTGTAGGTGTAGGGTTGTTTGTTTGAAATGTTTCTGTCTTTTTTAGGTAGGCCTGTATTGCTATGAACTTCCGTCTGAAGACTGCCTTTGCTGTGTCCCATAAGTTTTGGGTCATTGTGAGTTCATTTTCATTTATTTCTGGAAACTTTTTGATTTCTTCCCTAATTTCATTCTTGACCCATTCATTGTTTAATAACATGCTATTCAATCTTCATGATTTTGAGGATTTTGGGTTTCCCCCTTGGGGTTGGTTTCTAGTTTCAGTCCCTTGTGGTCAGAGAAAAGGTTTGGTATGATTTCAAGTTTCTTGAATTTGTTGAGGCTTGTTTTGTGTCCTATCATGTGATCTATCTTTGAAAATGTTTCATGTGCATTAGAAAAGAAATGTGTATTTAGTTTCTTTGGGATGAAGGGCTCTCTCTCTCTCTCTCTCTCTCTCTCTCTCTCTCTCTCTCTATATATATATATATATATATATATATATATATATATATATATATATATATATATA